>CAJNIZ010048050.1:0-12180 GCA_905231905.1 Symbiodinium pilosum | reverse complement strand
CCATAAAGGAACAACATAGGAGCCCTTGCGAAAGCTAAGGGCTAGCGCGGAGGGCCTCGAGAAGGCGCCTGCGTGCTTTTGTGTTCGTGGCGCATGTCTTGGTTGACCCATAGCCTCCTGTGTAAGCTGTATTCTCAATTCCTTATATAGGGGATTATATAGGGTCTAGGGTCTAAACTCCTTAAAGGGGATTATATAGGGGACTATATAGGGGACTGTTATAGGGGTTATTAAGGGTGTTAATTACTATTAGTTCTAGACCATGGCTCATGTGGCTGCTTCTAGGGTATTGTACAAAAAAGCGTGACAGTCAACAGGGAACTACATAAGGGTCCCTTGGTAAAATTGAACTGCGAGAACTTGCGCTTTAAGACCCACGGACCACGGAACGCTGCCAAACAGCAGTCGCAGATGCTCACCTGAGCCATAGTCTAGAACTCCTAGTAATTATCCGGCTTAATAACCCTTATCACAGTCCCCTATATAGTCCCCAATATGATCCCCCTTTAAGGCCCGAAACCCTATTATAGGTAGAAATAAGGATGGAGTTGTGAGCCCTCGCACAATTCAGGGTCTGCAGGTTGAGGATTAAAGTTCTTTGAGTTTTGGGGGGTGTAGGGTTGAGGGTTTAGGGTTTAGGGTTTAGGGATCAGGGCTCGGGGACCTTAGGGGGTAGGGCTTCAGAGTTAGGAGTTCAAACTTCAGCTTTAGGGCTTAGGATTCAATGGTTTAGGATTTCGGTTTTCCAGACCTAATTTGAAAATCCAGCTTGAACCCTAAACTTTAAAGCCTGAGCCCTAAACCCTACGCAGGTACCAATAAGCGAGCGGGCGCCCAGCTTCTCCGCTTTTTTGCTATACTGGGTAGGCGTTTGGGTTCCTTAACTATTTTCCCTTATTGGTTTTATAGGGACCCATCTGCACTAATATTTTTCAATCTAAAGGCCAACCAAGTATAGTTGCCACTGCCCGCCATCTTGTCTATTGGGTAATTTCTCCTCATGCTAACTGTCCTTTGAAAGGGCTTTGTGCCTACGACTTTGTGTGATAACCGTTGCTGTGAGGGGGGATGACCTAACCTATCTAGCTATCCAGCTATTCAGAGACATGTTCAAAGTATGAGTGGAGGGGGGGCGGTATGATTGGGGTCGGGATTGCTCCTACTTACCTAAACCCTAAACCCAGGTGCCCAGCTTCATTTCTTGACCCTATGTTCTGGGACATCTCAGCCCAGTAAAGCTCTGCCAAATGCAGCTGCAAATACTGCAAGGCCAAACCTTGCAGATGAGGAGGCTAATTGCATAACCGTGTTTTGAAATTCCATAGTTACAATCTAAAGAACTCGTAGAAGCTCGCGGCAGTACAGATGAAGAGGAGATTAAACAAAAATGCGTCGAGATGATGGATCTCCCTCCAGCGGAGGTGATTATGTACAATCACGGGAAGTCGGTGTTTCCCATCCACAAGCTCATAGACGAGAGCAGGCGGAACTCATTTACTGAGTCCATGACGGAGGAGAACTCTGGGAAAGCATCAGGGCCCAAGCCACCTCTTTTCAAAGGCTTTGTCAAGCCAAATGAGGTTTTGGGGAAGCTCAAGCCCAGGTTGATACAACATTTTGGACCCCAAGGTTCCGCTGCCACCGCCCTTATGAACAAGGGTATAGAGCATGCATTCTTCCGCCTCCCTTACTTTGTGCAAAGGAGCATCAAGTGCACTGATTGGGAGGGGGTGAACGAGCGGATGACGAAGATAGCAATACTGATCAATTCCGCTCACTGAGATGCTAAGCTAGAACTAGGGCGCCCCCAACCCTGAACCCTAAACCCTAAACCCGCAATTCCCAAACCCTGACCAGCTGACTCAAAGTCACCCCAGGCAGTTGTACTTAGAGCAACCAGTGCACCAATCAAACAACGGCTGTGTACCTCGTGGCTTGGTATTTTTACCTTTTCAACGGGTCTACATTACTTTCAGTATCTTAATTAAGCTGGGCAGGAACACTGTTCAGTTTTGTAGGTTGCTATACTCGTACTCCTAAACCCTGAACCCTAAAGCAACCACGCAAGCCCAGAAAAATCGGTCGCATCCGGCCACGAACCATTCTAACCACAGGCTCTTATGTAGTTCCTTTTTGGGTCTGTTAGGGTTTCTCGTGAAGGGATTAAAATACATTACCCAAAATCTAAGGTCAGACGTAGGGGTCCATAACATGGGCCCTTAGGCCTTCTTGGGCGATTCTAGGGACCCTTACGGGTACATATAGTGTATATAGTAGGTATATTGAGGATCCTAAGGTTAAGGGCCCATACTAGGGGCCCATGGTTTCAACCCGAGACAAAAGAACTACATAGGAGGGTCTGGGTAGCTTTTGGGGCCTAACGCCTCCTTATCATTCGGGCACTTGGGGCGCTTGGACCCCTAGGGTCCTTCATGCAATCAGAAGCTCGGAGCATGGAGCTTCTGGTTGTCGAAGACCATTAGGGAATGGAGGAATTGATCCCCATAGTAGCCCCGAATTATATAACGCGATTAAAGCTGGTGTTTACACCCAATGTAACGCAATTAAAGAGGTGGTTTTCACGGGCTTCTCTTCCCAAAGCCCTCCACCCCAAAAACCTGAGCCCTGCATCGTGGTTTCTAGCATTTCCTTTCTATTCTTTCACTCTCAACTAACCCTAAACCCTAAAGCCCCAAACCCTAAGACCTAAGCCTAAGCCCTACACCCTAAACCCCAAGCTCTAAACCCCAAGCTCTAAACCCTAAACCTAAGCCCTAAAGCCTAAACCAAGTTGCGAACGAGGCCAAGCAGCAGGCAAATCGCCTCTTTGCTGATGGCTGGGCGCCTATGGTTCACGGAGTTCAGGGTCTACCTAGACCCCCCAAGTACCCTCTATAGACCCTAAGTATCCCCAAATAGAAGCCACATAGACCCTATTTTAGGGTACTTGGGGGGTCTAGGTAGGGTTTTAGGGTTTGAGCTTTAGGGTTTAGGGTTTTAGGGTTGGAGGTTTCGGGTCTAGGTTGGGTTTTACCTAGCTCAAAGGTGATATGATCCAGGTGTGCGTGTGTGTGTGTGTGTGTGTGTCTATCTATCTGTCTATATATCTATGGATACACCTATGTATCTATTGGAATTTGGTAGTGGGGGAAGGGTGTGAGGGTTTAGAGTTCAGAGATCAGGGTTTAGGGCTTGAAGTGGAGGGGTAGGATGGGGGGTTAAAATTGAATGTTTGACGGACGGGTTCACCTTGAATAGCGACTCCATAAAACAAGGGGCTCGTCCCTAAACCCTAAACCCTAATGTTTTAGTACCTCTACCTCCTTCAAGGTCTGGAGGGTTCTGGGGTGTAGGGTTTAGGTTGGGTACTGCCCCCCCTCAGTAATATATAGCTTTTAATAGACTCCTAATATAGACTGTTACTGAGGGGGGCAGTACCCAAGGTTTAGTGATTTATAAGGGCTTGTTAGGGTTCCGTTTATAGGGCTTGGGGTGTTGGGGTTTAAGGGCCTTCACAGGGCCCAGGGTTTTGGGCTCAGGCTTTGTATGTTGAAGCAAGACCCAGAGAGCAGCAAACAGATGCTTCAATCCTGAACATGCGAAAATTCTCGAAATTGTCCTTTTCTTTCTTTCGGCTGATTTTTTTGGCCTTTGTCTAGGTCATTTTACCGGTTCGATATCAAAGGATTTTCTAGGCATGCCCTGAACCCCTAACCCGATAAACTCCTAAAGGCCTGAGCTGTTAGCCGTTCATCCGAAATCCTCAGACCCTAGACCCTAAAACCTTAATCCCTAAATTAAAAGCCCCCAGACTCTGACACAGCCCACTTTACATATATGCCGTCAGCTGAACACCCTGAGCATTGTAAACTTTAGGCTAATTACACATTTAAGGTTTGGGGGGGTCGGTGCAGGCTTTTGGCGCAGCATTTTCGTGCAGTTCGAAGTTTTAGTATGATGAAGGGTCTGATGTGATGAGCACCCGAAACTAGGAGGGAAATCACTACTTGGAGGGTGGGGGGGGGCTTAGTACATACAAGTATGACCATTAATTTAAGCCACGCAATCACCCCAGTTATTTCGATTATAAACCTACCGACTACGTCCCTAAACCCTAAACCCGAAACCCCTAAATTCTACATTGGCCCCACATCCCCCCTACTCACTGCGGTCCCCTAAGCCCTATGACCGAGGCCCCCTTCCCCAAAGTAAGCCTCAAATCCTAAGTCCCACTGAAAATCCGGCCCTGGGGCCTAAACCCTGCCAGACCCACCCAAGTAACCTCTACAGTGTTCAGGTTTTAGGGTTTAGGGGTACTTGGCGGTGTAGGTGCATTCAGAACCTTGAACCCTAAACCTAACCCTGAAGCCTAAACCCGAAACCCTAAATCCTAAAATTAAGGGGAGGCTCCGGTGACTCCCTGTCGTCTTGTTTTGGAACTCGAAGTGTTGCGTAGGGAATGGGGGAGTGGCTTATAGAAGCGTATGGACTTTGTGGGCTTAGGGCTTAGGGTAGTTCTGGGTTTAGGTTTAGGGCAGAGGGTAGGGTTGAACCTTTACCCCCAAAATTCGGACCCTGTGATCGTCAAGATATGCCAGCCATGGGATCCTAACTTTGGAGGATGCTGCTACCAGACTTCCCTGCTCATTCCAAGGAATACTCTAGGACATGATATGAGCTATAGTCTAAACTCCTAAAGGGAGTTATATAGGGGATTATATAGGGAACTACTATAGGGGTTATGAAGGGGGATGCTAGGAGTTCAGACTATGGCTCATATGTAAGGGTGCATGCCCTGATTCCCTTCCGAGCGCTAGGTAATTAGATGATTGCAGTTCCTGGACCATTTTTCTACAGCTCGAGAAAACCCGCGGATCCGCAGTAAATCCGTAGCCCTGCGCCCCCAACAGTCAGTCGGAAAGATCAGCAAATCATGTTCAGGCGCGCTCATTAACATGATCTTCTTGCAAGTGCCCTTGAAGTCTTGAATGATAAACGGTTGTGTTGCAATGCCAGGGTTTCAAGATGTGCCTGCCTAGCTGCTTGTAACATTTCCTAGAGCGAAGCCTCACTGAAACCAATCTGCAGCCTCAAACACTTAATCTTACCCTCCCCGAAAACTGTAAACCCGAAACCTCCATTCTAGACCCCATGCCCACAACACAGAAGGCAAGACGGAGGACTCAGAGAGGCACTTGTAGAGATGTGGCACCGGTTCTCCAGGTTTGCCTTGAGGCTTAGCTTACTGCTCATATATCGTTCCGTTGTTGGGTGGTATGTTACAATCCCTCGCCAAAATCTCCTATTCACTTCCGAGAGATTTTCCATTTTCGTTGTAGTATAACCCCAAGTGGCTACTAAAGATTTTATCATTATAGGTCTAAAGGGCTTTAAAAAACCTACTCAATCCGAAAGAGGAACTACCGAGTGGCATCTTGGTATACCTGGGAAGTTCTTTAACCAGGGTTTAGGGCCTGCATGTAGCGTTGATTAAGGTTAGGGTTTAGAGCTTAGGTTTTTCAAAAAGAGTTCTTCCTTCGGAGGGTACCATGTCTCTCATTGGATCTGGTTGGCAAGTAGGGTCTTTTAGAAATAGATCCGGCCTTTGCGGAGGTATATCTGTATATAACACTGTAGTATATACCCCCTTGGTCCTATGCGATTCCGTTGTTATTTTCGGTACGGGCTGAGTATACCCTAAACGGTGGGGGGACGACAGTTGTTCGGCAATGCCCACATGATTGTAGCACGTGCTGAAACCACGTCGATAGCAACAACAAGTTTAATGCTGTTAGCTTTGGTGCTCAGAGCCGCAGACCTTGCATTTCTAAACCCCTAAACCCTATACCCTAAATCCCTGGACCCTAAACCCTTAAACCATTACACCCTACATCCTAAACCCTACACCCTAAATCCCTACACCCTTAAATCATTACACCCCACCTAGACCCTCCTCCTACCCTCTATTAGGGCCTAAGTACCCACTATTAGGGACCATATATCCCCAATTCAGGGTACAAGGAAGGTCTGGTACATGGCAGCTCTTGTTTCTCCCCTGGCCTTCCAGGCTCCACAAGGCCCCAGGCCCTCCCAGCCTGGCCACCATCACTTGAGTTTAGTTTTTTTTTGTGTAAGGGTTTAGGGATTTAGGGTGTAGGGTTTAGGGGTTTAGGGGTTTAGGGGTTCAGGGTTTAGGGTTTAAGGTTGAGGGCTTGAGACGCGGAACCACCCAAATTGGCTCTAGAAGGACTGTCTTTCCAAAAGGGATCCATGTCAGTTCTAGAGAAATCCTCCTTGATCTCCCAAAAAACTAAGGCACACGTAACGTTGGCCTTGGGGATACTGAGGGTTTAGGGTATAAGCCCTGGGGACATGTAGCTCAGGGTGTGGAGTTTAGGATTTAGGCCCTAAGGATATTTTGGGCTCAGGCTTTAGGATCCAGGGTTTTCATAGTTTCCACTGTTTTTTCAACAGACTCTACCCGCATCGTATAGATGATGGGGACCTTGGTTACTCTAGGCACATCATCAGTTCCCAAACCCTGGATCCCAAACTCAAATGCCTAAACCCTACATACATGCGACCCTGCATACAAGAAAGACACTAAAGCCATATGTCCCAATACATCCCTAGATAATCCCCTAAACCCTAAACCCTCTTCACGGACCAAATGCTTGTTCCTCTTATTACTTAGCTCAGCCCCTTATCCAGACCCTGCGTCGCCCTAAGCCCTAACTAGAGCAGTCAATGTACGCATCAGAAAATTGGTGTGAGCCTAAGCTGTTGGTGTTTTTTACCTTAAACCCTAAACCCTATACCTTAATTTCAAGGTTTTAGGCTCTAGGTCCCTCTACATAATCCACCCAAAGCCATGAACCAGCCGAATTCGTAAATCCCAAACCGAAACCCTAAACCTTAAAACATCAGCCCTACCGCTCAACCATAATCCCTAAACCCTACACCCTAAATCCCTCAATCCCTAAACCCTAAACCCTAAACCTTAAATCCCAAACCTTAAACCCTAACCCCTAACTCCCATACCTTGAGTACCGGAAGCTCCCTAAGCTGCCTTAGCCTTGCAGGTGGTTCTCGAAGGCGATATGGGTGTCGGAGGAGTCTGGCAAGCTAAAAGATGTGGGGCCCTCTGGATTTCCATGGGGGTTATATCTATATATATATATATAGAGTCCCCCTTGAGTAGATAGAATATTTCTAGGTTTCATAGGGTTCAGGGTCGAGTCGTAGGGGGTAAGATTTAGGGTTTAGGGTTTAGGGTCTAGGTTTTGGGGCTTGGGTTTGAGAGTTCTGGGGCTCATTGCGGAGGGCCGTTCTTCTCCGGTTTGCTTAAGATCCCACCGAGCAGCTGCCAGGTAGTTGTAAGGTAGCGGTTTTTGGTGTAGCACATGCCAACCTCTTACCAAAAAGAAACAAGACAACACCTTCAATGGAACGACTTACAAAAATGCCCTTGAGTACGTTATTCAGTCCAAGCCGCTCATGTACCACTCCCCACTGCATTCCATATCGCTGACAATTGATAACTGTCAATTCTGAATGACATCTTCGATTTCAGCTGCAGGGATCAAGCACAAGGACCCCAAATGAGCCATTGTCTAAACTCCTAGTATCCCCCTTAATATCCCCTATAGTGGTCCCCTATATAATCCCCTATATATCCCCCTTTAAGGAGTTTAGACTATAGCTCAAATGGGAAACCCCAAGAACATAGTAGGAATATGATTGGAGTGCACCTCTTTGGGACCTTAGATTCCTTTTGGGATCCCGGTAAAGGGTTTAGGGTTTAGACACAGAATTCAGTGCGAAAACCACTTCTGGACTCCTCGAGTACAGTTTTTCTGTGCATGTAGGGTTGGGGGTAATGTACTGATATCAACTACGATTCACTATTTCGCGGCCCAGCATAACCAATGTACCTATAAGCGCGGGTTTTGGAATCATGCTTTGGTATCTTTACCGTCTTCTGAAGGTCTAGATTCCTTTAGGAAACTATTCAACCCCTCTCAAATCCTCATGTAACCCAAATACAACCCCATATGAGCCATAGTCTAAACTCCTAGTATCCCCCTTAATAACCCCTAAAGTACTCCCCTATATAATCCCCTATATAGCCTACCTTCAAGGAGTTTAAATTATAGCTCATACAGCTTTTTCAAGGCGGGGGTCCAGGTTACTCCAGGTAGGCTGTATGGGGACCATGTTGCTCTGAACCCTCATCCGAAAACCCTACACCCTGCCTAGACCCCTGCCCCAAGTACCCTCTGTAGACCCTAAGTATCCACGAAATAGAAGCTACATAGACCCAATTTTAGGGTACTTGGAGGGTCTAGGTGAAACCTAAACCCTAAACCCTGAAACCTGAACCCTGAACTGTTGGGATGTGTAGCCAGCAGATGCGCAGCCCAGCAACCTAAACAAGCAGAGCCACACAGTGATCACGTGGTTGCATAGAAGTGGGGCGGTTCAGGAGTTAGGGCTTATAAAGTTTAAGGGGGTTGAAGTTTAGGGGTTATACGGTTTAGGGGGATTGGGGTTTAGGGTTTATAAAATTTAGGGGGATTGGGGTTTAGGGTCTATAAAGTACGTAGTTTAGGGGGATCCAAAACTGAGTTTAGGGTTTAGGAATATAGGTTTGGGGGGGCTTAGGGTTTAGGGGATAGGTAGGGTTTAGGGCTTTGGGAGGGTACCACAATTAATAGAGCATCAAAAAAAACAAGGACTTCGCGTGTAGGATTCAGGGTTGAGAATGGACGCTGAAATGAAAACTGGGGTTACACAATCATTCAGGGGTGTATAGGGATTAGGGTCTCCAAAAGTGAGAGTATTTTTGGGGTCCTCAAAATGAGGCTTGTAGTTCCACCCCAGAGCGAATATGCCGTAATCCTCTCTGGGCGTAATTTACGTGTTCTTGTGTTTTGCGTTACTACGGTCAGGATAGCAACATGGGGCAACATGGACCACCAAATGCCGACGAGGGTAGGCTCAAAGCCTCGTAGTGGGGCTCCCTAGATCATGAGGGTGCAGTGAGTTTACTACCCTAATCGCAACCTTCCTAAGCCCAGCAGACTTTTCCAAGGACCCCATACACATCCACCCATATGGGCATTTCTTAACATTCACGACGCATTGAAGTACCCCGCCGTATCCCGCCTCCTCTTTGAGGACCCCCCCCCCCCCTGAAACGGAATCTATAACCTAGACCTTCCTCCTACCCCCTATTAGGGCTTAAGTACCCACTGTTTGGGACCACATACCCCCAACTAAGGGTACATGGAGGGTCCTGGTAGAAACTCTAGACTCTCAACGCCTAACGCCAAGCCGTGTGTCAAGGGCCCCAAAGAGTTGCGATCCATTTTGCACTCCAACCGAGCCAGGAACCTGGTCTTGGGGTTTCGTTCGTTTTGCTTAAGGCTTTAGATCTATAGTCCCCCTTAAGTAGATAGAATATGTGGTAATTGGGGGTCTTAGTATAGTGTACCCAAAGCCATATTCTATCTACTTAAGGGGGACTATAGGACTTTGGCTACCTTGGCTTAAGGATTTACAGGGTAGGGTTCAGGTTGAAGAGCTAGGGGTTGGGTTTAGGCTTTCCTACACCCCAAAAGTATGTAGAATAATGGCCTTTTGGGCTATATTTAGGGGTTTTGGGCTATTATTTTACCTACTTTCAAGGTCCAGGTTAGGGTTGTTTTTGGATGGTTGGTCATTTATGCATCCGAGGAGTCCTGTTTTTGGGGGCTTTGAGGTAGAAGGGGGGCACAGGCTTTATGCTTCTGGGGGAGATTGATGATTAAAAGAGTTGCATTTAATTACACATTCCAAGGTTCCAAGTACCTCCTATTTGGGCACTTAGGATTTGGGTAGTAGTTTATGGGGGAAGTATGTGATTATTGGGTTCTTGGAACCTTTACGGCGGTGAGGTATCCATGTCAAGTGAGTAGCATTTTATATGGGGATACTATGGTACCCAATATAGAGTAAGATTCTATCCTCCCTTTGGGGTATAGTATCTTATAAAAGGAATATAGTCTTACTGGGTTTAACCACTCAAAAAACACTACTCAAGTGGGTACTTGGCCGTAAATCCTAAACTGTCCGATGAACAGCCAAGCCGTGGGGCTTGGGCTTTGGGCGTGATCGCTTTCCCGACCACTGGCTACGATTTTCGAATATACGGTTTAGGGACCGGCCACCAAAGACACCACCAGTAGCACCTTGCACAATGAAAAACAAGCAACAGCAAACTACCACAGCACGTGTAGCTGAAACAGCTGCAAGAAGATCGATATTCATTAAAGCAAGCAGGATTCATGACCTAAACCCAATGGTAACACTTAAAACCCTGAAAAGCTACATACACCCTGTTTACAGTTCCCTCGCTTCAGGCCATTAGGTATCTCCCTAACGCAGGGTTCCAGCCTCCCTTGAAAGGGGACATTGAGGTTTAGGGTTTAGGTTTCAGGAGACCACAGATACACCCTAAACAGCCCGATGCCTCTTGTCTAGGCGCTGCAAAAACCCTTATTATGTATATAGATCACTGGTACAATAGGGAATCAAATTGGAAAGACAAGCGGCAATGAGATGGAAGATATATAGTGGTTTAGGGATATAGGTCTTAGCGAGCCTAACACTGTGGGCTTAGGGATCCGCTCATCCACTCCCTCAAGCACCAATAAGGTGACAATTGGCGAAAACAAACATATTTCGAGGATCTCTTGACTTAGTTAGTCGACATAGTGACTAGGGCTATATAGCCCCTAAATACAACGCAGGCTATGCCGACATGCTGGGTTTGTTGCCGCCTGATAAATGGAAACTCACGCATGGCGACCTTGTCAAGGGCCGCGCTGTCAATCATGCGGTTGCCAGCTGGGGGTAAGAAGCCACGCAACATGCCACTTTACACTCTGAACCTCGCCGCCAAGCAACTACTTGCACGAGCTGCCAAGCAATCAGAGGCATGAAGATGGTAGTAGGTAGCTGACGGCCATACCAACGACAATGGTAACATCCAAACCTATATCGGTAAAACCCGAGACTCCAGAACTCTACTTAAGTCTTCAGTCTCCAAAACACCAGGAGCTTCAAACCTAAAACCCTCAATCCAAACCCTAAGCCCTGAACCCTAAACCCTAAACCCTGAACCCCGGATCCCTAAACCCTAGCCATCATCCCTGCACCCTGTAATCCCTACCTGGACCCAAAAAGTATGTAAAATAATAGCCTTCATGGCTGTTATTCTGGGTTTAGGGTTATTATTCTACATACTTTTCCCTAAGGGTCCAAGTACCCAATAATCATCCACTTGCCCAAAACCTGTACCATAATTACTATTAACCAAAACCCAATTGCCTAATCATTGGGTACTTGGACCCTCTGGGTTTGGGGTATAAGTAACCTTAGGGCCTAAGTACCCAGTAATGGGGACCATATATCCCCAATTAAGTGTACAAGGAAGGTCCTGGTACATACTTTTGGGGTCTAGGTACTACTCCCTGAGATCCCAAGCCGCGGAGTTGCAAAAGCGCTTAGCCCTATTTGCTTACCTACATCTTTTTTCCTGCCGATGAATCTGCATACATGCATACTTACTTACTACTTACGTACTTACTGACCTACTTACTTACTTACTTACTTACTTTCTTTCTTACGTATTTTGCTTGCTTTACGTACATACATGCATGCATGCATGCACAGATAATTAGGTATTTATATTCCTTTATAGGCCCTATATGCCTACCCTCTTCAGAGACTCGAACATACCAAATCCGAAACCCTAAGCCTTCATCCCCTTTACCCTAAACCCTTGTCCCCTGAACGCCCTGATCCTGCAATATGCCTGGCTCTGCCCTTCTGCGTGCAGCTGATGGTTCCGAGATACCCACGATCTGCAACGAAACGTCCTGCATCCGCAGTTGCGAACAGGGATGAAGCTTTGGAGCTGGGCAGAGTTCCCCAGACATGAGACCGAATAGCAACTCCTACTAGGTAGTTTTTACTCTTCGCAGGGGGACGCCAGTGTCTGTGTCACATCTGCAGATGAGCTCCAAAGCGACAATCCAGGCAAAACTTCCGCACAGCTTGCGCTGTTGGCAAGCCAGCAACAGCCTCAGCACCCGCTGCCACCACGAAAACCCCTAAACCCGAAGCCCTCAACCC
>CAJNIZ010048049.1:14772-34138 GCA_905231905.1 Symbiodinium pilosum | reverse complement strand
ACTATAAGGGATACTTGTAACTATAATAGGGTCCTCTTATATTCCTACTATACCACTATTACAGGGTGAGGGGTCCTCCTAAGGTATCCATTTCATGTGCCATTTGATTTTTCATTATTGGAATTGTCCCAATATACACCTATAGAACCCCCCCACTTTCTGGGAGGGCCAGAGTAACACCCTGAACACTCAACCCTAAACCCCCAAACCTCAATCCCTAGTCCCTAAACCAACCCGAAACCCTAATCCCTAAATCCTAATCCCTAAGCACCAAACCCTGATCACAAAGCTTAAACCCTAAAAATCAAACCCTTAAAACCCTAGACCCTAGTCCCTAAAACCCTAAACCCTTAACCAGCTGCCGAGGATGCACATGAAACACGGCATCAGCATCCACGGATTTCTCCAGGTGGTTTGAAGGGCCGGGGCTTCCCTTTAAAGAGGTTTAGGGTTTAGGGTGTAGGGTCCAGCGTTGCAAATGGATATCTATGGGGGCTTCCAAAAATTAGGGGTCCTTCTTGAGGGGTCCCTGTAGTAAGGATTATAGCATTTGGGCGGTCCATTTTGGGGTCTCCCTATGAAGGGCAACTAACATATAAGCATATGCAGGGCTTGTCGTCTCTTTAAAGGCGGTTATGCATACCCCTAACCCCTAATCCCCAAATTCCTAGGATCCTTAGCATAAACCCTAAAACTTCAACACTCAACCGTATAGGGTCTGGGGTTCAGCCGCTTGGACGGGGGTTTTAGGGGCAGTCGTAGGATGCATTTTTGATCTTTGTTCTGGGCGGGCTAAGTGGTGTATTGAGGCAGTTATGATGATTGATGAAGAGTGTAGATGACCCTAAACCCTAGACCCTGAAGCAGTTACTATGGTTGATGAAGAGTATATGTAGATGACCCTAATCCCTAAAGCCTGAAGCAGTTGATGAAGAGTGTAGTTGTCCTTGGGTTCAGGGTTGGGATTGCAGACTCGTTCCAGTCTGGGCTTAGGGATATTTGGGTGTACACATACTCGAGCAATCTATAATGTACTGCACCCCAAGACCCTGTTCTCTTATTTAGGCTTTACAATACTCTTCTGTTGAAATCATCGCCCCTAAGTTCAGACAATAAGAAGAATAGGACATTCTAACTATCATAGGACCCCTAAACCCTAAACCCTAAATAGTAGTTTCCATCTTATTTTCCATTCTCCCAATATAACCCCAATATAACCTAACAGGGTCCCAACTTTAGGGGTTGGGGTCCCTCTGAGCGAGAACGAGGAGTGGCTGGGGCAGTTGCTTCGGGGGCTTAGGGTTTAGGGGCAGGAAAGATACTGCGAATACCTTCTGAAAATGAGCAGCCCTACACCCGGGGTTTAGGGTTTAGGGTTTAGGGTAGTTTCCATTCTATGTTTCATTATCCCAGTATAAGCCCGATATCACCCTAATATTACCCCTAATGGGTACCTATGTCTCCTAAACCCCATCCCCTGTTTACATAAACAGGCCTTTGGACACATGTATATGTGCACATAAACCCGTGCCCTTGATGTGGCATGGTCAGCATTTGGGTCCTTGGGCATAGTACACAAGAACTGATATACGGGATTATATACGAAAGGTTATGAGACATGATAGAAGGTAGCACCACTCTCCAATGAAAGGTTAAAGGAATTTGTATCAGAAGGACCTGCAGACGAAGTCATGTGGAATTACAAGAAGGTTTTGAGAGGTTCTCAAGAGCATTATACCATTAGCACCGGGGAAAATTCCTTTACCGACACATGGTGAGGGCCTGGGCTGGCTTGGGGGCTTACCATTGACAGCGAGGTGGCTGAGGGTGTACCCGCAGCAAATAACACCCGGTGGTCTCCACGATGGAATTCATATGAGCTATAGTCTAAACTCCTTCAAGTGGTGTTATATAGGGGATTACTTTGGGGACTGCTATACGGGTTATCAAGGGGAATACTAGGAATTTAGACTATGGCTCATATGAACATGCTGCACCCCCCCCAATCCCTCTTCATTTCTTGGGTGGCAAAGACGGACTTTCCAACATATGCAACCACTGGCAATCCGATGTTTTGCATAATAAGTCTGATAAGACAAATAGTTGCGTCTAGGTGCCGAAGATGTCCCTAAACCCTAAACCCTAAACCGCGTTCATGAGAACTGGACCTAGTTTTATACTACATGCAGAGCTACCAGAGCTATCCATGTCTGGAGCTGAACTCTGCTTGAAGTTGGGGTTTAGGTTGATATAGGGTTTAGGGTTTAGGGTTTATATAGGGTTTCGGGTTTGGGTTGGGTAGTTGTTCGTGTCTGCTCTCAGGAAATTCAGACGCTCCAGACACTGTTGGATTCTGGAACTCTAGCTTGGCCGTAGTCTTAATGGGAGATACAATAGTCCCCACTATAGAGAAAGTTTGCATCCTTCGTTAAGTTATCGCACCCCAAACCCTAAACCCTAGCAATGATAATTTGCTTGGTTCAGGAACCCAAAGACTCTTTACAAGATGTTCGCACATAGGCTTGCGGGTCCTTCAGCGATTGGTGGCCATCGTCATAGGTGCTTGGGAGTGTCAGAGAGCCTCCGGACTTTTGACCCCAAGAAACAGGGAATGTGCTCTTTGCCTGGCTAACATGGAGCCTGAAAACCGTCTTTCTGAGGTGGTTCTTCCATGTTAGTTCGGGGTAGGGTATTACATCACTGGACGTGTCGGATAAACGGTTGCAGGACAGTACCAGGCGCACATATCGTTCCCAAGCTAAGTAATCCGGCCCCCTGAATCTTCAACATCCAACCCTTCTCCAAACACCAAACCCTAAACTCCTGACTTAGCCCTTAATGTTGTCTCTTTTTTGTAAGAGATTTTGTGCGGTTGGGGTGTGGAATAGAAGAGAGACTCGGGCATTTTAGGGTTTACTGATATAGTCCCCTTGAAAGGGGGCCTTCTTAGAGTTTCTCAGGGGGTCTGTCCTATTGGGGGGAACACGAGAAATCTACCCTACGTGCGCATCTCTTGCCCGAAGCCAAGTAGCTGTCTCAGAAACCTGACTAGATGGAACATGTCGTCCCCTTGTCATGCATCTAGAACTATGCTGGAACTTATTCAAAAAGCTATTCAAATTATCTGGGTCGCGGTGTTAAACTTTGGCTTCTAAGACCCGAGACCTTGAATCCACGCTTGCGACTCTTATAATCTGATATATAACAATCCACACACGGAAGGTCCCCAGGGAAGTCCTCCTTCAAGCCCTAAACCCTAAACCCCTAAACCCTAAACCCCTAAACCCCAAACCCCTAAACCCTAAACCCCTAAACCCTAAACCCCTAAACCCTAAACCCCGAACCCCAAACCCTAAACCCGACACCCCTTAACCGAAAGTTGCACCTCTCGAGGACGTGCAGGCAAACCCTGGCAAAATCCAGAGGAAGATTCAGCGCCGGCGTGAGAAAGCAGGATGACCCACAGTGGTTTTTGGGGGAGTCTAGAGGTATCTAAGGGTTTCCCAAAATTAGGGGTACCTTTTTAGGGGTCCCAATATTAAGGACTATAGTATTTTGGGGTCTATATTGGGGTCCCCTTATTTTGGGAAAGTACCATCTAGAGGTTGTAGGAACTCGCAGTTGGGGCGTCGAGGGGTTAAATCTTTAGGTTTAAGTTTAAGGTTGAGATTGTATAAGATAAGTGTGGCTTCTGTACCATATCGTCGCCCTAAACCCGAAATCCGCAGCCCCTTTCCCTAAAAATACCAGTAGCCATAGTCACCCCTTAAAAGCACCCCTTCAAGGACAGTTACTGCAGGGTGGAAGGACCCAAGGTAAAGTCTATTAGGGGACTCCCTAAACCTTAAACCCTAAACCCTCATTCTGAAGGACTAAGGCCGAAACCTTGACACCTAAACCCTCAGAGGTTCAGAGTTTCATGGTTTAGGGTTCAGGGTTCCGGTTTTAGGGTTTAGGGTTCAGGGTTTAGGGTTTAGGGCTTTACCCTAAACCCTAAACCCTGAGTTTTAGGTTTTCAGAGCTCAGAAACCAAGGCTCGCCACAGGAAGGGCAGCTTGGATCTCACTCAGGTATCCTAAGGGTCCAAGGATCCAAAATAATAGGGTTTCAGGGCCCAAATACCATTAATATTATAGTATTTGGGCCCTGAAACCCGATTATTTGGGTCCTTGGACCCTTAGGGGGTGCAGATTGGCTTGTGAGAAGCTCGAATTCTCTGCCCCAAAAGATCGTTTCCTTAAAGAGGGGGACCCCAATGTAGACCCCAAAGTGCTACATTCAGCATGAATTACGGAAACCCCGAAAAATGGAATCCCTGCTTCTAGGAAACCACCAGAGTGTACCCCCCCCCCCCTACATGTTGATAGTGGGTTGTGTTTCAAAAAGTTGGCCTTTGCAAGCCGCGGCCAAGAGGTTAGGGTTTAGGGTCTAGGGGTTTAGGGTTTTGGGGTTTACGGTTTAGTATGAAAGATAAATTTTCAGAAGGTGTCATACACTATTGCTGAAAGCCCTGGCAGCTCGAAATCTCCAAAAAGCTAGGAGCCCAAATGAGTACCATTGCGAATCACGTGGAAAGGAAATTGAAAATGAAACGGAAACTGGGTTTATCTAGGGTCGTATAGGGAGTAGTAACCACCAAAATACATTGACTCTATATCCTCATGTTTGAAAGAAACCCCGAACACCATGCCCCCCCCCCACCCCGGCAGATATTTCCGCGGAGGCTAGAGTTGCCAGATGCAAGGATTTAGGGTTCAGGGTGTAGGGTTTAGGGTTTAGGGCTTAGGGTTTAGGGTTTAGGGCTTAGGGTTTAGGGTTTAGGGCATAGAGTTTAGGGTTTAGGGCTTGGGCGTCCGTGGTACTTCCAAGTAGAACTGTATATACTTATGACCCATTTAAGAAGCTCCCTGCGTCCCCTGATAAGGGTAACCACAAGTACAGGTAGCAGTAGGCTACACGTACCCATGAATCTCCAAGTAGAACCTAAGCCTGTAGTAAAGCCCGGGGATGGTTACCTATTCGGGCTTAGGGTCCCTTAATTCTCGACCTCTAAGATGAGAAGTATGGGCCCCTCAGGGGGATTTTAGGGACCCTTCAGGGTACATAAGGGGTTTATACTAGGTATTTGAACCTTAGGCACTCTAAGTTAGTTCTCAACCCGAGATTCTGAACCCTCACAACAGGGACCTCAATGGCCCGTATAACAATCTCTATGAAAGTGTAACCTTGAAGGTACGCCTAGGAAAAAAAAACCTGGTAAAGTTAGTAAAGAGGGTTTAGGGTCTAGGGTGAGGCCACTAAATGAGGTCTCCCAGAGACTAACTAAACCCTGAAACCTATTACTTCTCTTATTACGCATACTATTTCTGCTGAAATTAGCATGCCCCCATAGCTCCTGTGCCCTAAACCTGAAATCCTGAATTCCATTGTGGCGGCAGGAATGGTTGAAGACGAACCGCAACGAAAACCAAGCACCGGCTGGATCAGCCAGGCTTCCCTTTCTGACAAAAAAGCGCTTTCGGGTTTAGGGTTGTAAGTTTCAGGGTGTGGGGATTTTCTGTAAAGCTTGGATGTAAAAGGATATTAAATAGGTGGACCCCCCACCCTGCAATCGTGGGGCATAATGGGAGTGTATGAGGACCCTATAGGGACCCTAAAGTAATCACCATCTTACCTTATAGTCACTATTGCTCTGGGGGCTTATCCACCTAACATATCTAGGATACCCTAAGCTCTACAGAGACATGGGGATATGTGATCGCGGTCTTGGTTTGCCAGCACCCTCCCCAATGGTATCACCCCCTCTCATCCCCCCACCCAATGCTTCAAAAGTGTCAACATTCACAGGGATGGGGCCTTTCGGGGTCGCCATCCTCGTAACTGTCATCTCGTTTATGACGCCTGAAAGCTGCCTTCCTCGTAACGGTCGTCACTTTTGGACCTATGTAACGTCGTCGCGTCTCAAAAGTGTGAACAGTCACAGGGATCAGGGTGGTCCTCATCGCTATCCTCGCAACTGTCATCGCTTTTGACACCTCATGTTGTTGTCTCAGCTTAAAAGTACTCAAAGTCATCGATCAGCTTGGTCGTCATCTTGCATAAGCCTTCTATTTGTAAACCTTCTTGACATCCTCTATGAACTGTTCAAAACCCTCTAGAAACTGCTATAAACCCTCTACAAACCCTTCATAAACCTAAGGTAAACTACGAGACCCATGATTGCAGACCAGAGGCCACAGGACCACGGGGGGGGAAGAGTTTATGAACCCTTTACAAGCACTATAAACCTACTCTAAACCTTAATTTAGACCACAAGACCCAGACCAAAGGCCACAGCACCACAGGGGGGGAGGGGTACGAACCCTCTGCAAATACAGTAAACCTTCTCTAAACCATAATTTAGACCACAGGACAAGGCCTAGACCAGGGACCTTCTCCAACCTTAATTGACCACAGGACAAGACCCATAGCACAGGCCACAAGGGGGGGATATCATGGGGGGGATGGGGGTGGGGTGGTGGATGTTGGCGCATATATAACCCCAACATTGGTTACCCCAGGTACGTCCCAATCCTAAGTCGGTTTTCTGGAGCCTCATCTGGCGAAAGTTGAAGGACGAAAAACCTGAAGCCGATCCTCCCGAATAACACACGTCCCCAGCCCCTAATAGGAAATACCCCAACATATCCTATAGGGATCCAAGCAGCCCAATGTAGGTAATACTTTCAGCTTTTTGGGCCCAATGTAGGTAATATCTGTATACTTGGATCCCTGGGGAGATATATGCATATCATATCATATATATATATGTACACGTATACAGATGGAGAACCATGACATAATCTGGGCAGGGTTGATTCTTAGGGAGGGGGGTATTACACACTATGGGGAGGGGACTAGCAATATAGGGCAAAGAGTTCCATACATCTCCCCCAACCGGAGGACCCCCGCACATAACTGGGTTGTTGCTAGGGAACTTAAAATTAAGTTACCATAATTGGCATCTATATAGTAAATGATATGGTTTCCCAACATAGTACCTTTAAAAAAAGTTCCTTAACGACAGCTCAGATAATGCAGGATTGACTGCAAGCTTGTCTTCTGGCCTCCGCGTAGGTTTGAAGCAGATGGACTTCTGAATGCTCAATCAGGGGTTTCAAGGCTTAAAGTTTAGGGGAATATTGGGACCAAATTGCTGCCGTAGTGCAGACTACAACTTGTGGCAAGTACCTAAATCTGAGGGACGTATGTACCTGAAATCTGAGGACACCCTTCAAGTTAGGGTCCTCGAGCCCAAGTCCCTAAACCCTAATTTTGAAACTATTTGGGCTCTTTGACCCTTAGTGGGGTAGAATAGGAATGTAAGAGGACCCAATATTAGCACCATTATCCCTCATGGTCACTATTCCTGTGTGGGGGGGTCCTCCTAAACAATCACTACGACCTCCTGAGCCAAGCTTAGACTGGGCTGCTGTTGAAGAAGTTTCTAAATTACTACAATAAGGGAAGCGTATACTGCTACTATACTATATACTTATTATTCGGGTAGCTTAGCTTAAGTTCTTTGGCAGCAACCCAGTAGAACCTTCAAGGCACATTCACAAAACAACAAACTCTAGCAACCACACAGTTTCGGGCCATGTGTTAGGTATTCGCAGATATGAAAACAAACAGCTTCAGACTCAAAGCCCTCTAAGCCCATGGCCCAATGCAGTTGCATATACCCATTATGGTAACTTAGTTTAGATTCCTTAACAGCAACCCAGTTAAGCGCGAACGTGAAAGACTATCAGAGTTTGGGATGCAAAAAGCAATCCGGATAATACAGTAGGACGTGGAGCCCCAGTATTTGTCTACTCGGACCCTTAGGAAACCCGAAGCCGCCGAACTTACCTGTCTAAGACTAAAAAGATAGTTATATGTATATGTATACATATATATATAGATATATAGATATACAACATATATGATGCGTACGTAAGTTATGTTGAAACATATCCCCATGCATTCTTATGACTTCTGTCAAGGGGACCCGTAGATAGCCTGAAGCGAGAGACCTCGGAGCCTTGCATGAGCCGGCCTAGGCCTAAAGATGCTCCAGGTGTGTTTAGGGCTTAGGGTTTAGGGGCTTAGGAGTTCAGGGGTTTAGGCTTTAGGGGCTTAGGGTTTTAGGGGTTCAGGGGTTTAGGGGTTTGGGGCTTCTTCTGGGTTTGGGGGTTCTGGTGGGTCTAAGATTTAGGGCTTGCGGTGTTTGAGGATTCTGTTGGGAGTTTAGGGTTTCTGGCGGGTTTGGGGTGGGTTTAGGATCATCGGCCCTTCATGGGAGCCTTGCGCTTGCTGCCCTCAGTTTGCCCTACGGGAGATCCGGAGGTGCGTACCATCAATCCTCAGTCAAATCATCATGGGTTGCCTATTACCCCCGCCCACACAACCAGCGCAAGGTTCTCCCTGAAATGACCTCCATTAAAATCCTGACATAAGCCTATTCAGGGCGGAACCTAGGGGGAATAGTATAGGGGGGGAGTAGGCGACCCCATGAATACCCTAGACATCCCTAGACCCTATATCCTAAACTGTACGCCCTTAAACTGTTGTCTGTTGTTTAGGCTCTTGGACCCAAGACCTCTGCTCAGGAGTTGGACTTGAAGGTTTAGGGTTTAGGGTATGAAGGGGCTGTAGTTACCCCAACCCCTACATGTAGGACCCCATTATAGTCACAGGATGGCTATACCTCAAGCCCTGAACCCATTAAACCATTATAGGTTTTGGGGTCACAGATTCTCTTGTTATGAGTGGGATGCCATTTGGGTCCAGAGGTTCTCTGTAGATATTATTGGTTGGCCTCGGAAAGGATTACCTCCAGTACAAGTTGGGTCATACGGCCAACAGTATTTGGCAGTGCCTCAAGTAGGGGACTCCAATATAGACTCCAGACTGCGATGGCTTTCATTATAGGTACCTCTCAAAGGGGACCCTGATTTTGGGAAGCAGGCGAACAAGGGCAATGTGATCTCCAAGTTTCACAAGACATCCCTGGAGATTCGAAACCATGTCGGGGTCCGAGAATGAATGTTTGTTGGCTTTGGGCCTTTTTAAGGGGTTTGGGTTTAGGGTTAAGGTATTTCAATATTGGGGTCCAAGTACACGATAATCAAGTACCCGGAGGCATGGAATTATCGCAGCACTTTGCATATGTGGTGTAGATTTCAGATTTCCAATGCCTGTAGAAAAGGAGAGTTCAGGGTTTGGGGTTGGGCCCTAGACCCTAAACCCTAATCTGGGTATCAGGGTTACACTCCGCTCTCAAGGAGTCCTTCCTAGAGGGCATGTCTTTTGCCGGGGTCCCTGGCAACCTGTAGCCATATACCCCATATTTTATCTACTTAAGGGGAACTATATCTGAATATTCTGGGGCACAGGGACTTGGCAAGGTCGGACTTTGGTTCAGAGCCACGACTCGCATCAGAATCATGCAATTTCCTAGCCAAGACTCGCATCAGAATCATGCAATTTCCTAGACGCGTTGCTTTGCTAAGCCAACAGCACATGGAGATATCGACAGCTGTTGACCCATAGTTGAATTTTGCCCAGCAGGGCGGACCGTTATATGGGTGGTTGTCAAAATCACGGTCCCTTTTTGGGTCCCCATTCTAGTACGACCCCAAGTATTTAGGGTACCCAAAAGGGTACCATGTTTTTGACAACCACCCATATCACCTCTCCAGAAGGCAGAACCTGAAAGCTCATGGGATGTAGCAGCTACTTGCAGCTGAGTTGTGTATCCTCTCTTGGTCTGGGGCCACCTAAACGATGGCAGTTGTGGGAACTATGGTTATGAGTGGGGTCACAGACGCGGTTTAGGGTGCCGGGTTCGGGGTTAGGTTTTAGGCTCTCAAGGAAATTATCAAGTCCGTTGAGCCTTCGAGTGGCGGTGTGCGGCGTACTGGGAATCGATGGCCGGTGGCGCAGTAGCTACTCATAAAATGTCGGAGCTTGCGTAGGGGTATCAATCTCTGTCACTAGCCATAAACCCTAAACCCCAAACCCTAAGCCCCAAACCATGTGGCGTATCCGGCTACAACGCTTCAGCTCGAGAGCAACATTGGGAAGTATTCATAAGCAGATTAAAACAAAGGGTTCAGGATTTAGGTTTTCGGGTTTATGGGTTAGGCTTTAGGGTAGGTTACGCACACCCCAGTGGTCCAAGTGTCCAAGTCCTAGTAGATCACCAATTCGCATCCCTAAACAATTCCCCCAGTCCAGAGAGCTTGGGACAGTCTCTAACCCTTGGTCATGAACTCCTCACCGTAAGGGTTGAGCTACCCAGATGATGAGGGTTGAGACCCAACCACCTGAATGGTTTCTTAGGGTTTAGGGTTTAGGGTTTCGGGCTTAGGTATAGAACCTCGTCTCAGGATACTGGGATCCTTAGGGCTATCTGCTGGGGAGCTTCAATGAAGGTTAAGATGGTTTCCTTGCAAACTATCTTAGTGGTTTTCAGGGGGTGGGGAAAGGAACATGCGTAGGATTATGAGGGAATAAGCACTCCCCAAGGCTCCCACAAGCATGAGTGAAGGCTCTTTCCCAAAGGGTCCATGTAGGTATATGGTATATACTTAGGGCCCAAAGGGGTTTCCATATACCTACTTTAAGGCCCAAGTATATACCATATACCTACCCTAAACCCTAAACCCTAAACCCTAAACCGCGTGGCTCTTTGCATTGGGTTTAAGCTTGTGAGCCTGAGCCTCCAAGAGTTAATCCTCAAAGCGGATGGTTTAGGGTTCAAGGCTCTGGTCCCCTACAGGTAGCATTTTAGGGTTTAGGATTTAGGGTTTAGGGTTTAGGATTTAGGGTCCTAAATTTCCGGGACCCCAGTATAGACCCCAACACTTTAGAGTCCTTGTTTTGGGTGCCCCAAGAAGGCACCCCTAATTTTTGAGCCCGAACCTCAGCCCATAGGGTGGAAGGTCGTATCCCTAAGGGTCCAAGTACTCAAATAGTAGATAGTTTAGGCCCACATGGGTTCCTATACAGGTACTTTGGGCCCTGACTACATGCTATTTAGCTACTTGGACCCTAAACCCTAACTCCTAAACCTTAAATCCGAAACCCTAAGTCCAAATCCTCAAAACCTAAACCCTAAATCCAATAACCTAGACCCTAAACCGTGCCAACTCCTTTCTGGGTCCTAAGCACATGTATTGTTGGTGCTTTATGCAGGTAGCTAAGCCTTTGAATACGTTTCTGAGGATGCCCTAGCTTCCGACCTTAGGCAAGAAACCCTGACAATCTGAATGA
This sequence comes from Symbiodinium pilosum, assembly GCA_905231905.1. Taxonomy (NCBI): domain Eukaryota; class Dinophyceae; order Suessiales; family Symbiodiniaceae; genus Symbiodinium; species Symbiodinium pilosum. The sequence continues at coordinate 22,837 of CAJNIZ010048049.1, read as the reverse complement.
GACAGTGACCCCACCCTTCCCCAGACCTCAATCCCCACACCCCATGCCCTAACCGCTAAACGCTAAGCCATAGTGAGTAAATCCCACCCAGATCCAAGCCCGTGTCCCTCATCCGCAAACCCTGAACCCTAAAACCAGCTGAGCCGAGGAGTTGAGATACTACCTGGGAGTGTTCAATCGACTGCAGCCATCTCAGTTTAATGAGACATGGTGAAAAGAAGAAGAAGAACAAGTAGTGGTGGTAGCAGTAGTTGTACCAGTACTAGCAGTACTAGCAGTACTAGCAGTACTAGCAGTACTAGCAGTAGGAGTAGTAGTAGTAGTAGTAGCAGTAGTGGTAGTAGTGGTAGTAGTGGTAGTAGTGGTAGTAGTGGTAGTAGTAGTAGTAGTAGTAGCAGCAGTCGTAATAGTAGCACCACCGCCGCCACCGCCGCCACCACCGGGGGGAAGAGGGAGGCGGTTCACTAAAAAAAATACGCCCGCATTCTACGTATGGTTTTGCAAGCGGTACTCGTTCATCAATGGTAACTAGCCCTCAGGCCACTGTGCGCGGGATGGTTTGCAGGTCTAACATGTTGTTTGGGACCTTGTGGGGGCTTTGAACGGCATGGCGCAGATCGTAGCTTCTCAGAAATGTCCTGCGACCACGGATAAGTGTGATTATTCGATTGCCCTCCCCTAAGGGTCCAAGTACCTAATAATCATATACTTGCCCAAACCTGTACTATAATTACTATTACCAAAGCCCTAACTACCCAATTATTGGGTACATGGACCCTTAGGGTTCATGATTTCGCTTACTGTACAGGCCTAGGAATGGTACATACAGGTCCAGGAATGGCACTCTGTCTCCCAGACCCTCTACCAGGACCCTCCCTGTACCCTTAATTGGGGATATGTGGTCCCTAATGGTAGGTACTTAGGCCCTAATAGAGGGTAGGAGGAGGGTCTAGGTAGATGCCCTCCCCTGGACCAAACTGGAAACCAAATTCTGGACGCCCTGCGAAAAGGGCACTAATTAGTCCGTGCAGGGCGTCTGGGCTTGAGCGATACTTTCGGAGCCAGAGCCTCCCCTGTAGTACCTTTTGAGTAGCAAATTAAGGTTTAGGGATTAGGGATATCATAGCCCTTGAGCAAGGAGCCATAACAAAGCCAACAACACTAAACTCCATACTCGAAGAAGAACTTTACAAGAGCCCTTGGGCAAGGTTTACTGTTCAAGTCAACAGCAGCATACGCTCTGAAGGCATTCCACCCTCTGTGCCACTGGTTTCCCTTTGTGAGCTTGGAGGGTTTGGGTTTCGAGGTTTATCTAAATTTTAAGATTGGTATAGGGTTTAGGGACCCTAAAGGTCCAAGTGCCCAAAGAAGGGGGCTTTAGGCTGCAAATGTTATGATTGAATGTGTCATAGTACCTAATGCCATATTTTGCCGACACTTGTGCAGCCTTAGGTCTTGTCAGGGTGTACCCTAAACCTCAGGGGGGTCAAAAGGTGGGATGAGGGTAGGTGGGTTACAGGATCCTTAGTATATACTCTACTATAGTGGGGCTTATTTCCTATACCCCACCTTCCTTCATCCCACCTTTTGAGCCCTCTGGAAACCTCAACCCCTGTATAGCAGAGACGTATACATGCCCATGTCGCGTGTTTTCTATTGACGAACCTGGCGTGCCTCCGAAGCTTTCCGACATGTTGCCCTTACGGGATTGCTGATAGGGAAGTTTGTAAATTACTAGAAGGAAATCCCATTATTTACGACATGCCCATATGAAGGTAACTCATGTAGCTTTAGTTCCTTAACAGCAACCCATTTGTGATGGCTCTCAGGGGGCTAGAGCTCCATTCTCCATTGCTTCATGAGACGTAATGAGGGCTTTTTTTTTCTGAGTGTATCTGGTTCCTCAAGAATACTGGTGAGTGTATGTAAAGACACATATAAATATATATATATATATATGTATATTGACTGTCCAACTGGGTAAAGCGGAACGTAACAAATGGGTCAATGAACATCTAGATGCATGTATGTTTGTCAGAGAGGTTGCCGCCGGCATGCTGCGCATCCGATTGTAGAATTGCTGCTGCAGTACCTACTTCACACCTCCCTGTGTAGAAGCAGCGCTGGGTTCCTACATGCAGGCACTAAACCCTGAACCCTAAACGCTACGCTGTAAACCCGCGTTAAGCGCGCTAGCTGTCTTGATGGCAAGCAGATGGACAGCCTTCAACATGGAGCAGCTGTCTGAGTTGCTCCTTTCCTTCGCTTAAATCTTTTACGAAAGATGCTGCGTGTCTTAGGGATCTCAGGACAAGAGGTGTTAACGTTGCCTGTCGGGGAGGCCACAGATGTGAGAGCCTTAAAGCGGCAGTTGCACATGCTGCATGGCATCCCAAACCGATTTCGGCAAAAGCTGCTGTATTGTGGCAACTGTTTGGATGACGATGCCAAGCTGGATATGCCTATGGACCTGCAGCTTGTTTTGCTTACCTACAATACGGCCGCTGAAATTCAAATGGAAGGGATGTGCAGAGCTGCGGCAGAGGGAGCCGTGGTTCAGATGGAGAGCATGCTGCAAGAACCACTGGAGCCAAACTTGGCCAGTGAGGATGCCGAACAGCCTCTGCTTCTTGCAGCTGAGCACGGCCATGTTGAAGTTGTTCGCTTGCTGCTGGAGGCTGGCGCAGACTCAAATTTCACTACTGGCGGCCACCGATCGGCTCTTATGTGTGCAGCTGGTCAGGGCCACATTGCAGTAATGTGCGAGCTTCTGGGTTGCTGTTAAGGAACTTAAATTAAGTTACTATATTGGGGAAACCCTATTATCTACCATATATACCCATTATGGTAACTTAATTTAAGTTCCTTAACAGCAACCCAGGCTTTTGGAAGCGGGCGCCGATGTGAACTGGCAGAGCTTCGCTGGCCACAATGCGCTCTTGGAGGCAACTGGGCTCTCCCAGCTTGAAGCAATGAGTTTGCTATTGGAGGCCCGCGCTGATGTGAACTACATGAGCAGCCAGGCGGGTAACACTGCCCTTCTATGTTGTGCCTGGGATGCTGTTAAGGAGCTTAGAATACTTCTGTTGCCATAGAAAATAAGAAGGTTCTCCCTGAATTCACCAAATCATACATCCATATTATGTAACGCAGTTAGGTCCAGTAAACCATCGATATACATATATGCATACGTATATATGTATATATTCATATATCCAGTATGCATCCTCAATTTCTGTTTTGAGTTCCATTGTTACATATGATTCTCCGTGTTTGTTGGTGTTTGAAGTCCTATTGTGTGGTAGCTCAATGTACGTTCCTCAAGAGCAATCCAGATGTCTCAAATCCCTGCAAACCCATCTAAGTTAGGACCCATGCAAAAAGTACGGGCCCGTATTAGGGGCTCGGCCCATGTTTTGGACCTTACACAGCAACCCAGGTTGTCAGATGGGCTTTACTGAGGCCACGCGTGTGCTGTTGCAGGCAAGGGCTGACGTGAACCTGGGTTGTTGTTCAGGAACTTCAGGTAAGTCGCAGGTTTTCCTGAGAGGGTTTAAGGCTAAGTTACCTTAAGGGTCCAAGTACACAAGCACTGGGGATTTAGTGCCCGGAGCACCATAACTTGAAAGGTATCTGGCTACCCAAAGCCCTAATATTCGACGCCTGGTAGGGTAACTCACCGGAAGGGGTTGCCCTGAAAGGGTTAGGGTTAAGCTACCGAGTTATGGGTACATAGTACATGTTAGGGATTCTCTAGTGCGGTAACTTCATGGAGGTCCCTTACCCAGAATTCCTGGCGCCCAAACCCTGAACCCGAAACCCCAAAAGTCCAACCAACGGAACCCTCCCTCTCCCCCCCACCAAACCCCAGTACCACATTGGGGTAGCTACAACTATGGGGATTATTGGAGGTTGGTTCTATTTTTTGGGGATCCCTCAACCCAAAACCCTATACAATCTAATGGGTTCCATTTTTGGTGGGTCTAAACCTAAACTCCTAAACCCCTAAGACCTAAAACGGGGCAAACAGCGACCCAGGAACTTGGCCAACGACGAGGGCCACACGGCACTTCATGGTGCATCCTATACTGGTTGGCCTGACCTTGCCAGCCTGCTTCTGGGTTGCTATTAAGGATTCTTGGAGTTGCATGTATAGGATTTAGGGTGTAGGGGCTTAGGGTGTAGGGGTTCAGGGTTTAGTTCTTTGCGGCTTAGGGTTTGCCATTAGCACAGCCCCAAAAAACCCTTGACATAATTGCATTCCCCCCGAAAAAATCATGTCTATTATTGAGGATCAGGGGGTCTGCTGGGCTACTTCCTTTAAATTTGAGGTTTACGGTTTAGGGTCCATGGGCTGCAAGTATAATAAGGAATTGCAGCTGCCGTAAATATTGATTTAGTCCTGGTTGTTGGTAAGCGTACATAGAATTCCTTAGGTGAGTGTAGATATATGAGCTATGGTCTTGACTCCTTAAAGGGGGCTATAGGGGATTTTTAGGGGAGTATTCTGGGGGTTCTTACGGGAATGCTAGGAGGTTAGGCTATGGCTCATATATTGATTATTTAGTAGGTACTAGGTCGTCATGGTAACATGGTTCGAGTTCCTCAGTAGGAATCTTTAGACGAGGTTACCTTAATTTGGAAGCCTGAGTCCTAACTGTCTGTACATATACATACATACATACATACATACATACGTATATATACATACATATACATACATACACACCCATATCACCCTACACCGCATACCTTAAACTGCAACCCAGGCTTGTGGAGGCCCACGCAGACGTGAATGTAGCTGACAGCTATGGCTCTACCCCTTTTGGGCTCGCTCTTGAGCATGGCCACCACGAAGTGGCTGAGCTGCTGCGTGCAAAGAGACGCGGCGAACGGGCGGCAGGGGAATATGATGACAAAAGCTTGCTTTCGATGATTTGGGGGTTGAGGCATTACTACTGTTCTTAAGCTTACTCTCTACAGAGCCCAAGTACGCACAGACGAAATGGGTGTGGGGCTACTCAAACCACACACATTTGAGCGCTGGCCTTGGTTTGGCTTGTAGGACTGACGTTCGCAGGTATGTCACAGGAATCATTCACGCTGTAGGGTGACATCAACCATGGACCCTCAAGGCAGACAAATCCAAGTTGATCACTGCCTCGTTTGAGGATTTGGATTTCAGCTCACCGTTTTGCCGGGCGCTGCATAGTCAGGGGTTGACGGGGGCTTATATGATGACAGCAGCCGCGGGTCTAAAGGCTGCTCTTACAAATCTCATGGATTTTTCTACTGTGGGTGGAGCAAATCTTGCGCCGTGCCACACAAGTTTTACCCCGGGAGTTGCGGTCATAACTCATAACTGCAATAGTTACAGTATGTTGGGATCTTAAGTGCTGCAAGATTTCCTTCATCCGCCGTATGTTTGAAGCTCATTTCTTCCTAAATGGTTTGGGATGGGCTTAAACCGTGCATAAAATGAAATTTATGCAAATACAGGGTACATATATACATATATATATATGGGGTTATTAGCAGATTACATGAAACGCATGGATCAATGGGTGTGTAGGGGTTAGTTTGATAAACAGCCACCTTGCAGGACCTCACAAAGCTAAGCCAACACCATGCCCGTGTATTTGGGGTTTAAGGTTTAGGGTTTAGGAAATACCGCAATTTGGGGGACCTAAAACCTTCTATTTGACTCCTTGGACCGTCAGTGGGTCATGCTGTACATAGAGGAAACCTTGCACCACCTCCTATACCTATGATATCCCTGTACTTACCGCAATTGAAGTTCCCAAGTGGTGCAAGATTTCCACCCTAAACCCTAAGCCCTAAACCCTAAACCCTAACCATCCGTCGTAATGCCAGTAGGACCCCCAATGCAGGCTGACTAGCGCTGTCCGGAAACGTCCCAGCCCGTAAGGTTAAGGGTTTAAGGTTAAGGGGGTACTGTACCAGCACCATTCAGAGTGTGGCATGTGGTACCTCCAAAGTTTAGGGTGTAGACTTGTGGGTCACCCTAAATTTCTAAATGCTCCGTATATCAATGCAAGAAAAAGACATCCAGACTGAAGTATTTGGTATGTGCACCGCTTCTGTTCGGGTACCTAACCCTAAACCCTATACCCAAATGATGGGCCTTTAGGCTGCAAATGCTACCATCTTCAAGGTATGTTGGGCGCGATTAGTTTTCTGCATCTGGGTCAGGGGCTAAGCCTTGAGTGATATCATATGTTGATAGATGTACATAGAGAGGGTGTATATACCCAAGGCTTCCTAGATAGTTTTTATTGGGGTTTGCTATGTTTTTTGGTGAGGAATTTCAACATAATACCAAAAACAACCACATAGGAGGGTCTGAGTATATATATATATATATCTTACACACAAGCAAATGTAGTTCTCACGAAAAGGAGCCCACTGCAAGAGAACCCCTCAATGATCAACGGGCTCATCAACATTTATAGGCTTCCCAACCTGAACATACGGCCCCCAACTCTCCAAATGCATTCTATAAAGGTCGAACTCCAAGAAACAGGACCTACATGGACCCCCTTCAAGGGTAGTTGGGAGATTCTTTACGGCACGAAGAAACTTTTGGTTTTAATTCAGTGAATGAGCTGTCCATACGGATACGCAAGAAGCTTTTCCTAACCCACATGTATTCTAAACTCTAAATCCTAAAAAACTCACCCGTGACCTTAACACTTCAAAGCTTCAACAAGAAAGTTGAAGATTCACCCCTGAGTCCTTATTTCAACATCCTACCCAACCTAAGCGTTTGGACCTTAAATCTAAACCTTTAGGGTTTAGGGTTGAACTTATAGGTTTCAGGGTTAAGGGTTAACCCGTATGATCCCTACCCCTATAATCCTTAGAATCCTAAACCTCAAGCCTGAAACTCTGAACCTTTAATCGTATACTCCCGAAACACAAGCTCTCAGGATCCGGAGGCCAAATAGAAGAGGCGTTGATTCCCAAATACCATATTCTGAATGGTTTTTGGTACCTACGTACTTTGAGCCTCTTCAGGGTACCCCACAAGGCTACACCCTAATCCCTTTCCTGAGTCCAGGCAAGACTAAGCCGTAGAATCCCGAAACACATCCCTTAAACTCAGCCGGAACATCAAAGACTCGAAGTCTGTAATCTTGAGTACGTAATGTTTGCAACCATATGATTGGGGTCCCCTAAAACTTAAACGCTAAGCCCTAAACCTTAACGAAGGGCTAGACTCCATGGTTTGGGTCTTCACACCTAAGGTACGAACCTTGAGGTTACGAGCAACAATTACCTTCTACCCCTCGATACTTCTACGTGGTTTAGTTTAGGGTTTAGGGTTGGTAACAATCCCTCAGGGTCCAGGTGCCCAAATACTGGGGTTCTAGGCCCCACATACAATAATCTCAGTGGTATTTGGGACCTAACGCCTTACTATTTCGTTACTTGGACCCTCCAGAAATAGTTTTGATTGGAACGGTAGTAAGAGTTATTGCAACCCTACAGGCACAACCCTGAACCCTGCCTAAACCCTTTTCATTACAAAGGACTAAACCCTAAACCCCCTAAATCCTAAACCCTAAACCCCTAAAACCTAAACTCTAAATCCCTAAACCTTCTAAATAGTAAACCCTAACCCCCTCTAAACCCTAAACCCCCCTAAACTCCCTAAGAACACCCTAAGGGTCCAAGGACCCAGATACTAAGGTTTTAGGGCCCAAATACCATTGATATTATAGCGTTGGGGCCCTAAGACCCTTTTATTTGGGTCCTTGGACCCTAAACCCTAAACCCTAAACCCTAAACCCTATATACCCCTATAAACCCCTATAAACCCCTTTAAAGGGACCCTAAGTATTTGGGTCCTTGACCCTATATAGTCCCCATATAATCACTATATATCCCCCTATAAACCCCTTTAAAGGGACCCTAATTATTTGGGTCCTTGGACCCTTAGGGCTTCAGGTCGGCGATCTCCTCCATCCTAGCAGGCTTCGCATCGTCAGCGCTGACGATGAGCGTGAGCCCTTTAGGTTTTTAGGAGTGTAGGGTTTAGGGC
>CAJNIZ010048049.1:0-14672 GCA_905231905.1 Symbiodinium pilosum | reverse complement strand
AGTCCCAAAGGATCCTACGTACCTATATGAGCTTTTGTCTAAACTTCTTAAAGGGGGATCTATAGGGGACTTTCTAGGGGAGTATCATAGGGCTTATTAAGGGGGATACTAGGAGTTGAGACTGCAGCTCAAATGGTATAAAGCATGATTTAAGAAGTAGTAATATGGCTTGGGTTGGTATCCCCATGTACTTAGGATCCTATGGGAGTTTAACGGAGCAGTGTTCAGAGTTAGGTAATGAGGTGTTTAGGGTTTAGGGTTGCAGGGTTCAGATTCTGCCTAGGGTTTAGGATTCGTGTTTGCGGTTTACGCCTCAGGTCCAGGATTTAGGTTTTCAGTGCTTCATCACCGACGTATTACGGTTCTAGGGCACCATTCAGATCGTTCAGATCGTGGTAGTTGTGACCTGAAGCCCAATGTTTGAGTACCTGCTAGCTCCTAAATACCATAGCTTGCATGGTTTTTGGCGCCCAAAACCCTCTTGTGTGGGTGCTTGGACCCTTAGTGCCTGAAATCGCAAACCCTAAACCCTAAAACCTTGAGAACCCAAGAAGCTAAACCTCGAAGCCTAAACCCTGGAACCATAAAAACCCTAAAATCTAAACCCTAGCAACCTAAACCCTAAAACCCTGAAGTCCTAAACCCTAGACCCCTAAACAGTAAACCGTAAACCTCAAGCCTTAGGGTCCAAGTACCTAATGCTCATATACTTACCCAGAAAATGTACGACAATTACTATTACCCATAACTCAAGTATCTAATTATTGGGTCCTTGGCCCTTTTGGGTAAGCTCCTACACCCTAAACCCTCAACTGGAAAACCTTAAACCCTATACCCTATATTCTATCTACTTAAGGGGGACTTAACCCCTAAACCCTTGGGTACTTGGACCCTTAAACCTTAACGGCAGGTACCAGACTGGGAGGACTCCATCCTCGTCATGGCCTTCCTGATCTTCACGGGCAGCGCTTTCGGGATGAATCTCATGGTCCCTTGGCCCTCGGGCGGGTTAGGGCTTTAGGGTTTAGGATTTACGGGTTTTAGAGTCGTAGGGTCTAGGGTTTTAGGGTATAGTGTTTTAGGGTTTTTGGGGTTTAGGGCCTGGGCTGCTTTTCCACAGGTCCTCGGGTACCTTTAAAGCCCTAGACCCACCCATCCTATAGTAGCTGGGCTTGAGGTTTTAGGGTTTACGGACAAAAGTTGAGGGCTTCAGGTTTGGGAGAGGTGTTCGGGGTTTTGGTGGCCTTGGCTAGAGGTGAACAGCCTTGATTCCATCATGGACACTGTGCTATGAACCTTAGTCTGCGGACTTTCAGAAAGGAGCCGCTGGTTTTGGGGAGCCTGCATCTCTTGTATCAACCCTAAACCCTAAAAACCCTAAACCCCAAAAAACCCTAAGCCCTAAACCAAAAAACCCTAAACCCTAACAACCCTAAACCCTAAACCCCAAAAACCTAAACCCAGGGTTTAAGGTCATCGACTCCCACTTTGGTTCTTTTTAGTTGAGGCAATGATCCTTGAACTTTCGACCCGCGTGGCTAGATGACGGGTCCGAGACTGGTAGCCAACCTGGTTTTCTGTTATTGACTTTCCCTGGAAGCCCAGGTACCCATACAGAAGTCTCTTAGGTTATAGATAGTATAAGTGTATATAGGGACCCAGGGACAGGATAGGTAACTGGGCTTCTAGAGTTTGTTTGAATTACTATAACAAGGAAGTCCTGTGATTTACGATATACCCCAAAAAGGGTAGCGTTAATAAAATGAAGTTCCTTGACGGCTACCCAGTAACTGCATGCCTTCTTCTGAAGTTTGCTGAGCCAGTGCTGTTGATGGCCCCAGTCCGAGATGCCGTCTTACGGCTCTGGGTTTGGGTTCATCCCTAGCTAGGGTAACCAATGCACCCAAAAAAAATATGTAATCTCATGTTTTGGTATCTGTACCTGCTCCTAGCGGTCTGGGTCACTGCTTGTAGTGGAATATGATTGGGTCCATCCAGCGTCAAAGCCTTGCAACATCCAACGCCAACTCAGAAGTACTCATGAGAACAGTATGCCGCATGTGTTTTGAAACGCCGACAGGCTGTGCTGTCTCCAAATATGGCCCCGCACTAGGTAAACAGTACTGAGCATGTGACAGTCCGGATGACATTGCGCAGAACTTGAAGTTTACTATTGTTGAGACCAGCGTGGACCATCTAAGCACCAAACCCTAAACCAAAATTAACACCCCAAACCCGAAACCCCAACTCAAGACCCCAAAGCCTGTACCCCTAAACCAGCAAGAAGCAAGGTCATCCTGATCGCGACGTTGTGCAATCTCTGGGGCCCTGGGAAAGCTGAATTCTCAGTTCTTGCCATGAGGGTCCTAAACCCTAAACCTTTAGGGTTGCGCTTCAGTCTTCAACGTGTTTACATCTTCTCACATAAGACTTTGGGCATAACAGTGCCAGAGCCTCAACCCTAAACCCTGAATCCTGTCATTGCCGGAGCACTAAACCCTATCCCTAAACCCGAAACCTTATTCCTAGATCCTAAATCCTAAATCCGAAGCTCTCACCCTTAACCCCAAACCCCCTTCAGCCCCAATAGAGGCCTGTGTTGGCCCTCTACACTGGTTTGAGGTAACCTAAATGTGGGTTTCCCAAAATCAGGGGTCCCTTTAAAAGGGGGCTGTAGGGGATATATAGAGTTTAGGGAGAGGGCTTAGGTTGTTTTTTTCCCAAAATTAGGGGTGCCGTTTTGGGGTTCCCTATAACCAGGATTGATTCTCCATATTGGGATCTCCCCATTTTTGAAAGTTAACAGTTCAGGCCAGTTCAGGGGTTCAAAGAAGGATGATGTCACAAAATGCAGAGACTACAAGCTCAGTGGTTCTAGGTATGGAAAGCTCCAGCTTTTGGGTAATTAGACCTTCCAACTACCCTCTATTCGGGCTGTAGTACCCGCAAGGAGGGGGGACCTACCAAAAAACCCTAAACCCCAGGCAAAGGTCCTGGGAAGGTCTTCGTAGGGAAGTGCTTATCTGTGCTTATCATCCCTGAGCTAGCCCCTACATTTAGTGGGGACGCCCACCTACACCCAATTCCAGAGCCTAAACAGGACGCCTGAAACCCAGCCGTAAATCATAAGGCCCAAATCCTAACTCAACGCTCCGATTCTTGAATTCTCAACCCCTAAACCCTAAACCATGACCTGGGACCTAGAATCTGATCCCATAAATCTTCGCCAAAAAGACATACCGAACCTCCAAAGAAGTCCTTCGCTTCAGACTGCCCAGGTAAATCCTAATTCTTATATCCGAATCCTGCTAGACTCCTATCCCTAAACCCCACGGCCTTAAATCCCTAAACCTTAACCCTTTCACCTTAGGCTGCAAAATCCCTCGATCTTAAATCCTACTCGCTGCCACCCAAGCTATAAATCCTAAACATTCCAAGGCACTTCAGGGCGCAGACCAGGCGCATCTACATCAGGCCCATTGATGCATTTGGGGCTTTTTTCACCAGGTAGTCTAAAGTCCTTAACGGGTTTATATAGGGGATTAGATAGGGGAGTATGATAGAGGCTATTAAGGGGGATGCTATGAGTTTAGACTATGGCTCATGTGGCTTCTTTATTGCCGTTGTTAATGGTTTAGGTCTCAGGCGGGTGGGTCCAAGGTGGCAGGTATTGGTGATCCATCGGGAACGTTGAGGAGTGCTAACGAGCGCTAGGGAAAATTGGGGGGGAGCTTTGCTTAAATAGGGGTTGGCATTTGTTTCAGGATCTATAGGCTTTAGGTTGTAGATCCCAGGGACCCCCAGATAGGATACAAAGCTCTAAGTGAATTTTAGGTTCCCTTGTAAGTCCTTTTCATGTGCGCTTCTTAGGGGGTCTGTCCCGTCTAGCTCCCCAGGACCCCTAGCTTCCTCTGGTTTTGGGGAGTTTCGGGGGTGGGTTTAGGGTTCAGGGATTTTAGGGTTTAGTGTGTGTACAAGGGATTTATGCTTGCTAAGGCGTCAAGATGCATACTTTAATGGTTGCGGCGCCAGGGTTTTTTAAGCCTTGGGATTTGGACATAGGGTTGATGGATGAAATCTTGCACCACTTAGGGGCCCTAGATTACTGTAATTCCTAGGACTTAAGGGACTTAAGAGGGTGCAAGATTTCCTCCATCAACAGTAGGGTTTGGGATTTTAGGTTTCATGCTGTGGGTTTAGCTTGGGGCTCAGGAATGAAAAAGGGGCTTTAAAAGCAGAGTTCTGCATCGAGGCTTCTAAAAACAGACCGTCTCTGTAAATCCCTAGGTGCGTGCGATTTTTTGAGTAAGGTGGATCGTGAGGATAAGTACTAGAGATTCTGTAAGGGTGGCTACGCCAACCTTCCATGTCCGTCAACTGGTATGGAATGGGCCCCCTGGTTTATGTTCCCAGGACCATGCAGAATACGGGTCCTGATATTGACACCTCCCGTGGTGAGAGCAGAAATTGTGGCAAACGGATGTTCCAAGTGAAAACCTGGTCATCGCAGATTGCGCTTGCATGAAGGGAGCTAATATTAAGCAGGGGTGTTGCAAAATCAAGCTTACATATTGGGCGATGGGCTCGGCCATCCAGTTGGGCCATTTCTGAGAATTGTGTTCATTTTAAGGCAGACAGCCATCCGCTGCGCGGGACTACGATTTACGCTCGATTCACCCAATGAACCCCGGAACCTCCATACCCTAAAGCCTTTTTAGCAGGTCAAAGCCCTAAACAGTCCTAAGCCCTTAACCCAAGTCCAAGCTGAGACGAAGCACTAAGCCTCAAAATTGTTTTTTTCTCAAAATTATGGGCCTCTTTTGGTTATGACGGCACCTAACATTCAGGGGTACCAAAAGGGGACCCTAATTTTGGGAATTACCCAAATACCCAACTTTGCCATCCTATCGGCTGGGACAAGGCCATCGAAGTGCTCGAACAAGCCCAGAAGGCCATGCCTTGCGGCTGAACGTTTGGGGTTTGTGATTTACCGCTTATGTCTGATGGAGTTTAGGGCTCAAGCTTTAAGCGGTTTGGGGTTAAGCTTTCGGGCTTCAAAGGGTTTAGGGTTTAGGCTTTCAACCCTAAACCCTAAACCCTAAACCCTAAGCCCTAGAGTCCTGAGCAAGGTGAATCTTCAAGGCTGATCAGGGAGAGGCCTAATGAAGGGGCCCTCAAAGCATAGAGCCTTTGAGGAACCCCTGGGTTCCCTCATCATTCGTCAAAGACTGTAGGCGTGAACCTTTGATTATGACTATTATCACTTTTTTTTTTACTGCTGTTACTACCGTTCCATGGGTCCGTTTTACGAGTCTGTCCTGTTCTTTTGGGAATCTTCCCAAGTCTACAGCTTTGGAGACATTAATGTACAAGGGTTATGGTCTTGGCTTTGGGGGGAAATATCTTGCTCCGAGTTGAACAGTAATATTGAAGATTTCCTGAAGGCGCAAGTTTGCTTCCACTAGGCCCTCTCATGCATGAACCCAAGGTGCGCAGGTATCCAAACATTCAGGCGTTGGGCTCCAAACAATATATATATATGCATGTATCTATCTACACCTACACTAATCATGCGTACATATCTATACACCAGTACTTTGTTGCACACGTACATACCTGCCTGCATACATACATACATACATACATACATACATCCTTGCATGCATGCGGACATAGATATGTATATGTTTACCCATTCTTTGTGCGTGCTTACTGTACCTTGGATCGTATAGGAATTATTATAGGGCTCCATTCCACCAACCTTATACCCAAAACCTTGAACCCAATACCTTAAAACCCAACCCCCAGACCCCAAACCCAAAACCTAAAAACCTAAACCCCAAACCCTGACCCTAAACCCAAAGCCATACTCAAACCTTACACCCTAAAGCGTATGTCTTGCTTCACCACCAGTAAGATCAGACGAGATGTGCTTTCTCAGAGCGTAAGACGGAAAGAAAAACAACAAAGAAACACCAACCACTGGCGGGCAATAGGGTTTATTGCTCAGGGTTTTGGGTTGCGCGGCGTTCTTCAAATTACGGGGGAGGTTCCAAGTTACGGGTCTGTTTTTGGACTCGGACAGAAAGCATAAGCTGACTCTTAATCTGCACTTGCCTCAGCACATTTGCAATGCCTTGCGAATCAAGCCGCAAGGTGGAAGCTTGAATGATACAGGGCTCAGGGTTCCGTTTCGGTGTTGAGTGGAATGTAGAAGCCTGAATGAATGAGATGTAGGGAAAAATGGTGTGGTGTAGGAACCTGAACCTTCTGCATTGCGGTTCCAGCTTCATCTGAGCCACAGTCTAAACTCCTTAAACGGGGTTACGTAGGGGATTGTATAGGGACTACTGTAGGGGTCGTTGAGGGGGATGCTAGGAGTTTAGACAATGGCTCACTTGGCAATATCAAAAAGAGGGCTCTGCTTCGAAGCCCCCATGGCTTCCTTTCTGAAATGGCTTGTGGATGGCCTTTCGGATGCTCCCATGCCAGTGGTTTCTATGTTCTTTTCCATTGTCATAACTATATATAACCTACTATAATACACTAGTTTCCCTTATCCTTATAATACATATATATATATCCCTAATATCATATAGTAGTTTCCATGTTCTTTGCACTATCCCAAGAATATGTACCCTATCATAATAGTTGTTGGAAAGGTAGCCTGGTCCTTGTTTTTCGAAGGCTACTGGAGGGCCTTGATCCTGAGATGATGTATAGACACCGCCCTAAAACCTAAACCCCGAACCGCAAAGTTATTCTTCGGCTGGGTCCGGGGGAGTGGCGGTAACTGATAGAGACATCCATTGAAGAAGGTATGGGCTTTGAAGGATTCCATTTTCTATTTCGGGTAGGCTCGGCTTTTGGGCTTGGGGATCTAATACCGAAGCCGAAAGAATTACATACCTATATGTTATCCAAATTATCCTTGTGCAGCTATAGTATGTCATACCCTCCAAACCCGATTCTAGTGGTGTGTACCCCAAAGGCCTATTCTATTGATCTATACCACAAAACCCTATTTCAGTAATTTAGGCCCCTGTATATGGTTGAGGTCGAGCCCAGAACCCCTGACCTAGTAGGAGCCCAATACACCTTCAATAAGGAATATATACCAACATACCTACATGATACTACGTTTCTTTATTCCATATGGTTTAAGGGACAATCCTAAGCCCTAAACCCTAAACTGCTGAAGCTGCCGCCCAAACAGATCCGGAGAATTGCACTGCGCAGAATTTCCGAAGATAAGCAGCGCCTGGGGAAGACGTAAAAGTCCTCTGGTTTCAGAAAAACCAACCCTTCACCCAGTCCTGCAGGAAGCCATGCGCTTCTTCATCATGGGGCTCTTCTGCTACTTCATGTCAACTATTTTGGTCAGGCTCTGAGCGTTGGAGGGCTAAGAGTTTAGAGATGTGACAGGAAGTCTTTTATCATGCTTTCTAATTTCGCGGGTCCTAGCAGAACCCAGACCATCCGCTTTCCATCAACCCCTGGGGGCATCTGGGGGCCAGCAGAATCGCGGGAGGCTTCGGCTGAGGGGCCCTGATGGAGGGTGAGTTATCCCCATTTTGTTTATCGTTGGAGTTATAAGCACACTTCTAGGTGCGGGGGGTAACCTTTAATAAGGGCCAGGTCAGGCTACAACCCCAGTTATAAGTAGTCACTAAATTCCATGAGCCTTGAGGTAGGGTTCATTCACGAAGCCTGCAGCTAGCCCTCTGAATCTACCTTACTTGGCCTCAAGTATGCTTAGATACCCTTAATGAAGCGGTACCCAGGAAAAAGGCAGTGCAAGCGGCGTTGGTAGGGGGCCTCACGAATACCCAAAACTTTAAACTTTAAAAGCAGCAATATATATATATATACTGAACCCTAAACTTGAAGTCTACCGGAGCCTCGGGCCGGCCCTTGAAGTTTTTTCCACCCTGAGTGCGGCCTTGATGCCATTTTAAGGTAGGAAATGCTATATATATATATGGATTCCCAACATACTGCAATCTCTGGGGTATGCCTTAGACCCAAAAGATGTTCAGTGTCAGAATTTCATACGTATAATTAGGGATTTCTACCATAGGCTTCCAAAACTGAAGGTATTTTGTTGGATCTAGTAAGTGGGGTTGTGCAAGCGTTCTGCCACCCTAAACATTCAATCCCAGAGTGGACAGAGACCTAAGCCCGTGTACTTACGGAATAGAGATGTCCAGAGGAATCCCGTTCAGTCATAGGGTTTAGGTTTACCTCGGCCTCCCAGATGCTCATAATAATAGGCTGTAACCACCAAGTAATGGGTGTATAGGCTGTGTTTATAGGTTTTGGCAGGTCCAGGTAGGGTTCAGCTGTTAGGATTTCAGGTTTAGGGAGCTCTGGTTTAGCATTTAGGCCTAGGGTGCCCTAAACGCTAAACCCTAAACCCTAAATCTCTAAACCCTAAATCCCTACATCTCTAAACCCTAAATCCCTAAATCCCTACATTCCTAAACCTTAAATCCCTAAACCCAAAACTCAGGCTTAGGGTGTAGGGGCAAGGTCTCTCGGGCCTGCAGCCTCGGTCTCGAGCTAAGGGTTTAGGGTTTAGGGTTTAGGATTTTGGATTTTGGATTTTGGGTGTGGGTTAAGGTTTGTATGGGTTCTCTTGGCTTCGCCCCCTTAAGATTACCCCTTAATTACCCTCGACTAGCCCTAAACAAGCCTAATCAGGTGTGAAACTTGGGGGGATAGTATAGAGGCGGCCGGTTCGGTCACCCAGGACATTTCAGGCTTCTGTTTATGAGCGGTCATATGGTGGATGGAGAACAGCACTTGCATGTGGACTCTGCAACCCTAAACCCTGCAACCTAAAACCCTAAACCCTAAAACCCTAAACCCTAAAACCCTAAACCCTAAAACCCCAAACCCTAAAACCCTAAACCCTAAAACCCTGAACCCTAAAATCCTAAACCCCTTAAACCCTGAACCCTTAACCATGCAGGCTTCTTGTTCTGCCAAGGCAAGGCGGCTTCACGGTCCCTAAACCCTAAACAGCCCAATGATGTGCATTAGCGCTGCAACCCTAACAAAGCCTGATGTGGGCCGGACATGGCCAGAAGGTTCAGGTTTCAGGGTTTAGGGTTCAGCGTTTAGGGTTTAGGGTTCAGGGTTTAGGGTTCAGGGTTTCAGAGGTTCTTTGCGTGGGTTTTGCCTCTTCCTTGCCAGCTTCTTTGCAGTGAAGCCTCAAAGGAGCTCATGAACTTTCTTTCGCTGGTGTAACAACCTGTTGTGGCCATATGGGGGAAAGGATCCTTCATGCACTAGCCAAGGGGTCCATGTGGGTAAAAGGTATGTATTTAGGGCCCAAAAAGGTTCCCATATTATGCTTAGTTTAAAGCCCAAGTATATACCATACAGCTGCTTGGACCATTTGGATTACAGGACGCCTCATATAACCATTAATCTTCCCACTATCCTTCCTGCCTTACTATCCAAGAGTAAATCAGAGCCATGCCGCCATGCCTCCGCTAGGGTTTTATAGGGCTACAAAGGTCACACAGGAGTGCCAAAGCGTTGTGTAGGGGCCATATAGGGCTTATTTAGGGTTGTGTAGGGTAGGGTTATATAAAGATCATACTGATAGGCATGTTGCCGGAGAAATGGAGACTCAAACAAAATGAACCATGACATGGAAACTGGGATTCCGCAATGGCTTTTAGGGATTCGAGCTTAATCGCTAGAGTGCAGAAGCAGTAGGGTCAACTGCGGTGGCAAAAGAAGATGCAGATGGTACAGGCCCGGGAGCGGTAGTCTCCATACAAAGGGGGCCTCAATATACCCGTTTGGAGCCAGCACATACCCCTACATGACCCCCATACCCAAAAACACGAACAAGAGATGGTACCAAGTACTAACTGCCATCTTTCCGCTTCACTTCCGAGGTCGTTTGGCTGCTCTTCGACAAGACTGGTGCATTCATCACCACAGCATTCCCGCCTGTTTATCTAGTACAGCTTACTGGTTCTTAGTAGGGAATACAGAAAAACCGTATTATCAAAATCAACCAATATAATTGAATCCCTTATTCCCTAGTAAGGCGCAGTAAGTTATCGAACACATTTTGAGGGACTCCGGGTGCCTGGCGCTGTAGTTCTGCTACCATGATGGGGTCTATGTATGCATACTGCAGACAACTGAGTAGAATATAAACATCCGTGCAGTAATTTATGTGTATACATGTACATATATGTTTATGTTCATAGGCTTCATAGGTCTAGAATCTCTACATATACATCTATATATGTATATACATATACATACGTAATGTGGTACTCTGGGCTTACTAGGGACTACTTTTTGGAAAGTGTGGGGCTTGCACGGCAAGCGGCATCTCTGGGTTCCAGTGTGATCAGGACTAGATCCTCTGCGGGTTGAAATAGGTTCAAAGGTCCATGCAGGGGTTGAGGGTTTAGGGTTCAGGGCTTAGGGTATACGGTTTAGAGTTCGGGGTTTAGGACATAGGCTTCAGGGTTTAGGGCGCAGGATTAGGGTAGGTATATGGTATATACTTAAAGACCAAGGGTTCCCATATACCTACTTTACGAGCCCAAGTATATAAAATATAGCTAGTATGTTGTTAAGGCCCAAAGGTTACGGCCCAAGTATATACCATATTGCTACATGCACCCTTTGGGAAGGTGTCTCTCCCTGAGCCAAACCGCACACAAAAGTTTCTCGCACATGAAACTAGGGGTCCCGTTGTAGGTCCTTCTACTGAAGATTATGGTATGTTGGGTCCATGTTGTGGCTCCCATTTTGAGGAAACTACCAATACCATCCTTCTTTCATTACTACGCATCACCCTGAACGTGAAATATGACCAGTCCATGTGTACCATACGGCTACAAGAGAACCATGCGCCAGGTAATCTTGATCTTGTTCTGCTTGATGCTGGTGCGGCAAAGCCTGGTCATACGACGGGGACCTGATACACCGGACGTTAGAGTGAAGGGTTGCGAGTTCACGAGTTTTCGCTGGTGGTTTGGACAGTTTCGGTTTTATAAGGGCCTCCATCATGAGACCCAACATGTTGAAGTGCAGATAGACAAGTATTTGAGGCAGTTTTGAAGGCTTTGTATAGTTGGCCTGATGAGACAGTTTAGGGTTCAAGAATGTGGCTGAGGATCTTGGGGTTCGAAATGCCCAATACTTGGGAATTCTTGCTTCTAGACGGTGTGAACCCAGGACAAGTGCCGGACTGTACAGCCACCCTAAAAACCGAAGTCTTTGCCCAGCATGACAGCGCAGCCAACCCCAAAACCGAACTCTGTGCCCCCGAATCCTGAAACCCGGGCTCCAAACTCCAAACCCAATTGAGTAGTATTATATATGGGGATACTTTGGTACCCAATATAGCGCAAGATTGCATCTTCCTTTTGGGGTATAGTATTTTATATAAGGAAGATAATCTTACTGGGTTTAACCCCCCCCAAAACGCAACTCAATTCTAGCACTGCCTTCCATTTTGCGACTGGCGCCATCGATCTAGACTTATACCGTGGAAGGTAAGGGGAGCGAGCAAGCACTGGGCAATGGTGTTCAAGTTGCCCTCTAAGGGTGCGGGTACACGCGGGGTTAGGGTTCCAACGCAATTCAGATAATGGTCAAAACTCAGAGTTGGGGTTGTTGTATGCCTGGCGGATTATGGTAACAGCATGTGCTTGCAAGCCTAGCTTCTGTAGTAAACCCCCTCCTCCCCGAACCTTGAAATCCTAGGTCCTAAATCCTAGACTCTACACCCTACGCCACCAACCTGCACTTGCCATCTGCATTCGTAGCCCTGAACTCGACACCTAGACGGATCCCAAGTACCTATATGGGGGATATGAACTCAAGCCGTATTATTCCCACTTCCGAGCACAGAAGCCCTAATTCGAAGTATATATAGATAGTGAGGATCCTTCATGATCCTTTATTACTACTGTCAGAAGCCCTACCTTATGCTATGTAGATACTTTGTATCCTTTCGGGCTCTGCATGCCAGACATCAACCCTAAACCCTAAACCTTAAGTCAGTTATCTGCAGCCTCCAAGGCCGGGCCTTTGTTCCGAACCAGGGTTTCACCACTGGCCTCATACGCGGAAACCCCGTGCAAAGTGACATGCCGCGCGATGGGTAACAAGAGGACTGCTTGCCCAATGGGTCCATGTAGGTGTATGGTATGTACTTAGGGCCCCCAAAGAGCTCCCATATACTTACTTTAAGGCCCAGAATATACCATATAGCTACATGGACCCTTTGGGTTGGGTCGCCGATCTAGAGTTCTAGGCACCAGGGTTGTACACATAGAGCCAAATAGAAACAAAACAGGTGCCTGCAGAAACGCCAATGTTGTGGTGTTGCATTCCCTGCACGCTATATCGTATAGGATACCTCAGAAAGACTTCAACACAATATTGGCCATTGTTCAGACTCCTATCTTTCTCAAGGTATCTCATATCAGGGATATATTTTAAGCCTAGCCTGCCTTGGCAAGGGTTGCAATGTAGCCGGGGTTCAGCTGCGGTAGATAGTCCCCAACTTATGCCACCGAGTATTGCTCAAAGTTGGGGTCTATCTAGTTTTGTCTGAAACCCTTCATGGAAGAAAGGCAAAGATACCAACATGTCAGGTGCAAAGCCCTACCTTGAACCCTAAACCTTGAAACCTGAACCCTGGGTTCATTGGTTACCCGAAGTGGGCCAATGACGTGCTCGAAAAAGGCCACTAAGTACAAAGGTCTCGACAAATCCATTGCCGTGGTTAGCGTTCAGAGTATAGGGTTAAATCCATACCTAAACCCCCAAAGTAGATGCAATGATGGCCTTTTCTTTTTGTGTTTGGGGCCATGCTTTCACATAGTTTTGGGGCCTGACAACGCATAGTGTTTGAGCCAGTTTGCAGTACAGTGGGGAAAGTCAATCTCAAGGCGAAGGCGAACTCATCATTAACAACTGAGGAAGTCGTTACCTGGACCTCAAAAGCAGGTCAGATAATCGGCCGAACCCTCTAAACTCTGTCGAAAAGACCGCTATTCTACATAGCAATATAACCCTATAATTCCTATAGTGTCCATTTTCTTTTCCATTATCATGTACCCCCAATATAACCCTAATATTACCCCACATAATAAATTGTTGGAGTCCAGGTTCATATTCTAGAAGAATCTCCTAGAAAGCCTGGGCCAGAAACTCCCTTTGTCGTCGCCCTCAAGCTCGGAGTTTTTAGGTTTGCGGTTTAAGGTTGAGGTTTAGGGTTCTTAAGGGTTTGAAGTTTAGGATTTGGTTTAGGCCTGGAACCACTGACACGCAGAGGGCAGTCGAGGGCGCATCCGGTTTTTGCAGGCCTTGGCACCTTATAGCTATAGTATCATAGGGGTTACGACGGGGGATACTAGGAGTGTAGACTATAGACTATAGCTCTTATGATGAGAAGACTTTGGTTAATTGGACCCCGAAAGTAAGAATATCACATGCTCCTGGTTCTAGGGGTTGGGGTTGCCACAAGCTGCTTAAAGTTGTTTATTGATTTTCTGAGCTTTGTGGATGGAGGTGAAGATTCATGGCCTTGCATTGGCCTGTGCCAGCGTCTTCTTACCCCGCCCGCCCCCCTCCGCTACCCCGCCCCGTCGCCGATTCAAGGAAAAACTTCGGGGTCAGGGGTGTATTGGAGAGGTGAATAGGGCAGAGTGGGAACAGAGAGATGGCAAATCTATGAGACAACTGGGTTTGAAGTCCGGGTCGGCTGGATCACGGCAATTCTAACCCAACCATAAGCCCCTCAAGTCCCCCTAGAATATGTTGTATTGGGATAAGCTTAGCCTGATTCTCCAAGTAACTAGTAACGGCATGTTGGGTTCCATGCCTATACGTTCTTCTGGGACCTCCATCAGTGAAAAGTCCTTACATGCACAATGCCTGCAAGTTCTGGGTGGTTCACAGTGTTGGCTTCAGAGAAGGCCGTGTGCTAGACATTACAGCATGGCCCTGAGCCATACAGCATTGTTACAGCATCCAGGAGTGCTCGAAATGTATCACCCGGAATTGCTTGTCATGAATTTACATCATTTTCTTGGCTCTTTTCATGGCCGTATTTTCTGAGGTATCAGCGTGAAAACAAGTAGCATACTGCGGGAAGCCCCCGTGCCGTGCGGCTCATGCTGCTGATGTTGTTTGCATCCGCTTCTGGGAGCACAGCTACTTTCACGACCAAAAAGTAATTCACATTTGGTATTCTAGTCTACTAACGTCATGCAGGGATTTTCGTAATAACAGGGCGGCTGTGCCAGAAGGATTGCTGCGTGTCTTCCTTGGCTTTCAAGGCGTCTGTGTAAATTGCTTAGCAGCAGGCCATCAAGAATAGCAGCCAAGATGATAAAGCTGGCTTTCCTGAAGCCCTAAACCCAAACCTGAAACCCTCAACCTCAACCGTGCCTGACACCCTACACCCTGCATGGAACCTACTGCCGGAGGACCCTAGCCGCTAACTAGCCAGGAGTTAGTAAAAACTGGAGGGTGGCCCGTAGAGTTGTCCCCACTTAATACGCACCCATCAAGATAGTAATACCTATATGAGCTATACATCACCAGGAATAAAGTTTCGTCGCATTTGTTTATTTTCATGTGGCGGAGGACGCGGGGTACGCGAAAGCACGTTTTCG
>CAJNIZ010048048.1:87119-130901 GCA_905231905.1 Symbiodinium pilosum | reverse complement strand
ACCACCACCACCACCACCATTACTATCACTACATGGACCTCATCATCATCACAAACATCATCGTTTTAGAGCCCGGGCAGTCCCGCTGGGAATGATGTGACGAATGCATAGAAGAGTAGCCGGTGCCAGTGCCGGTACCTAGCGCGGGTATTGGTTCCCCGAGCCAATACTGCTGGACTTTAATCGGGTGTATGGGGTTTAGGGTTTAGGTATATACTACGCTTATATGGGAGAGTATAGGGGTTGAGTCTAGGGGGCTAGATGATTAGAATGACTGATGTTGTGGGCGGTTTGGGAGCTTAAAGTTTAAATGGCGTAGAGCTACTTGTGAATCACATGGACAATCAAAACGAAAGTCAAGTAGAAAGTGGGTTCTGCAGCAGTGGTCCGGGTTTGGGATTTCCGGTCCCGAAGTGTTGGGATACCACGGTAGATAGTTGGCGTCCACTGAAGATTAAACCTTGCATGCATCTTTGAGTACAGGTCATCGAAGGACATTGGTAACCCCACGACTTGAAATCAAGGGTCTATGAGTTAGATGATAGTCATAGGGTTTGTATCTTGGTGGCCAGGGAAATTAAATTCCCCTTATCAAAGTAGCTTATGCATGAACCCTGAACCCAGCAACCTATGAGCTTTGCGGAAACCTAGTAGTCAGCGCAGTTGAAGCTTTGCAGAACTGCTGCTTCAGCGGTTCTGATAGCTTGAGCTGCTTGGGTTTAGGATTTGCTGGCTGGGTGTGGTTGAGCAACCAAGCATGTGGAACCTCCAACGTTTATGCTGTTAGTTTCAAGGCGTTGGTTGTTGCATGCTGGCTCGGTTTGCTACATGGTTGCCAGTCGTCTGAAGGCTCTTGATATTCGACAGCCTCAGACCAGATCGCGATTAAACTTTGAGAGTAGTTGCGAGGCTTTGCTTTGCAAGCGGTGAGGAAATCCTGTTGGTCGGAAATTCTGTTTGGATCTCAGGTCCCCAGTTGAGATCCGGGGTCCTCTGATGGGAACTTTCTGGTCTGACCCCCTCAGCTACGCTTGAACCCCCAGTTGTGCTCTTCAAACTTTCCTTCCAAACCCACACATGGGTAGTTCCCAAAATCAGGGTCCCACTTTGGTAAAAATGAGGTGTCATACTATAGTTTACAAGCTAAAAGGTCTCATAGATTTGAGAATACCCCTACACCCTGACCACAAATCTTGAGAATGACCCTAATCCCTAAACCATAAATAAGCTTAAGAGCATAATCCTAAACCACGAATGTTGAATTGTGAGAGAATAACCCACTTGCTTTTCGGCAGACCTGGTGGACGCACGCCCAGTTTCACGGCCATGTCTACCATGAGCCTCCAAGCAATCCGGATGGAGGGTTTAGGCTTTAGGGTTTAGCGTCGGGAATTAAATTTCAGTGCATGTTTCAAGGAGCCTCCGCATGAATTGGCTTAGCTCACCGGCAAAATTGACTGCTCAATAGCTTGGAACTGAGCTTGCTTCGGCAGACCCGAAACCCTACACCTTGGGGATTCTGGAGGTGCCAAGGTGTGAACTCCTCATACACAGCTCCACAGAACTTCTAAACGGCAAAACCTAAATAAGGGGTTTAGGGGGTCCTGTTGTAAGGTGACCGGCATTGCACAAGGATCACGATCATCCTACACTTTCAAAACTGAAAACGTTGGACTCCGCTAACTGGCTGCTGACATTGCCCAGACGATGTTCAGCATTCGCTGCAATTTCATACCACGAAAGCGGCTGCTGAAGTGTTCAAAAGCTGTTTTCACGCGGATGTTCTGGTGACCTCACCACTACAATTTTGCGGGGGCTGTTATCACTATTTCTTCACAAGCGGGCCTTAAACCCTAAATCCTAAATTGAAAACCCTCAACCCTGACAAAACCCTAAACCCTTAATCCTAAACCCCGTAATCCTTAACCCTGAACCCTTAACCCTAAAATACACCCAAAATGAAGAATCGCCCTAGGCTAGAGGCTGGCACGCCCCTTTTGCTCCTTTTCGCTTCAAGAAGGATTTATTGCAGGTATAGAAAACCCCTATTAATTCCATTTTCAGGAGCTATTACTGTCTGGATGTTCCTCATTGACGCAGTTTAGGCTTAAGGGTCTTTAAGTTTAGGGCCTCGTCTTTCCTGAAGGGTTGTGGGCTTGTGCCAGGAATTAGAAGTATCTAGCTATTGAAGCCTTAACCTCAAAAAACGCTGAATCCCCTTAGTACCCCCCAAACTGTAACTCCTAACACAACACCCTAAACCCAACCCCAACCTCCTTCCCAGACCCTCATCTCACCCCCACAAAATGACCTAGTCTCCAGCCGCCCAAAATGAGGACACCAGTCAAACGCAGGCACCTGTCCATCTCCTCAAACTTCGAACGGATCATCCTTCGAAAAAGACACTGTTGAGGCTTGGGATTTACGGTTATACAGGCTTAAGGTATCATGATGGGGGAGTCAAATCTAAGCGATACTGGAAATGAAATGGGGACCGGGAGTGTGTCGGGAGTTACAGGGATTGTAGTGTAGAAGCCCACATAATTGCCAATATCCTTTCGACGCCTTCTTCAGGTACCCTGTAGCATGGTTTTGGAAGGAATCAATAAGCACGTTACTGGCCCCAGACCCTAAACCCAAAGCTCTAAACCCTAAACCCCAAATTCAAAACCCTAAACCCGTGTAGATGTGTTCCTAAAGATTATTGTGGCTGATTGCTGTATGGGCGCACCGAATTTGCCGCAAGGAATTCTCGCCTCTATTCCTGAATAATGCAACTCTTCTGCTTCAAACGGTGCTTGCAACAATGCTGCGCTGCTGCTGCGGCTACTACTACCACTACCTTCCACTACCACTACCACTACCACTACAGCTGCTGCTAACACCAAGCGACACCATGCTTGCCCTGATTGCTCCACCCATCGTGTTGTTAAGGGCCAAAAACGTCTCTGTAAGGGGGAATCACCTAGGTAGGGGTATCCCCACAGAAAGCCCGCCCCTCTTAACCAACCTCCCAGAAGGTAGAGATATCACCCAAAAAGCTCCAAGTTGTGGTTGCCTGTCCATCCTCCCAACGGCGCTGTCATCGAAAGCCTGGTTGGAAAAACTTCAGGAGGCAAGGTTTGCTGCAAAGGCAGATTGACAACTTAGACCCTGAGCCCTAATGATGCCCTAAACAAACCTTAAATCCTTAACCGAACATATGGCTGGCCTGCAACACCACTACGCTTATACTTAGGACGTCCTTGCCATGTCGCCTGTGGGATCCGTTTGAAGAGATGAGGGGAAGTCCAGGGTTTAAGGTTTAGGGTTGGGGGGTCAGGGTCTAGGGTGAAACTGAGAGCTGCGAGAAAAAACATGCTCACATCAATGACACATGCCAGAACAGCCAACCCAATCCAAGGCTTTTGGCTCCACCTTTCTTTCGCATCTGACATGTTTGAATATTCAGCAGCCCAATTTAAAAATCTTCCCTGAAGCTCCTTTCCAAAGCCTAAATACACAGCAGGAACTATGTGCAGTCACACATCCCAAATCCAAAACGCAAACCTCAACCCGGACCTCAAGGTTAGTCCTATGACGTGAAACCGTTTATGGCTGAGGGTAATCAGTTTTATATCGCGCGCAAATCCTACACCCCTGAACCTGAAACCGATCCAAACTCCCACCAAAGGCCACAAAGCACAAAATTACAAGCCCCCACAAATTCTTAACCCTAAACCCTAAATCCTGCATGCTCGAAGATCCCGGGCAAAGATGCCCAAACGGTAAAACCCTAAACCCTTCGAAGGGCCTCTTCAAGCTCCGGCCAGGGTAGCTCTGGGGAGGCCAAGCCACCTGAGATCTATTGGGTTCTTTTAAGGCTGTAAGTTAGGTCAGTCCTTTGTACAGGAAGGGTTTAGGGTATAGGGTTTAGGTTGTAGGGTTTAGAGTTTAGGGTTTAGGTTACGTCAATCCCTCCTTACAGCAATAGGCTTTAAGGCATTAGGGCTTTAGGACTTAGGGGTTTTGGGGCTTTAGGGATTGGCGGTTTTGGGGGCTTGTGGTTTCACGGACTGAGTTTTGGGGTTTAGGGGTTTGGGAGGTTAGGGCAGTTTAGGGTTTAGAGTTTTAGGCTTTAGCGTCTAGGCGTGAAGGGACTTTAGGGGTTTGGGGCTTTAGGGCTTTGGGCTTAGGGGTTTTGGAGGTTTGGAGGGTTTAGGGGTTGAGGGCTTCAGGGCTGCAGGGCTTAGGGGCTACATTGGGGTTTGGGAGTCTAGGGGTTGGTGGGATTAGGTGTTTAGGGTTAGGAGAGTAGGGGGGTTTAGGGGTTTGGGGGTTTAGGATCTACGGTAAAGGCTTTAGCGCTTAGAGTTTCGGGAATATAGTAATGGCCAATACACAGAAGAGCGAAACATTTTGGACGAGCAGATTTTTGTTTGCAGTCTATGCAGGGCCCAGCCATCAGGGGATTAGACTTTAGGGTTTGGAGCTTTGGGATGTCTTGGGCGGGTTTAGGTTTCAGGGCTTAGGGGTGTTTAGGGCTTTAATTTTTACGGTTTGGGGAAGACTGTTTTCTTAAGTCTAGTCAAGGATTCGGATTTAGGCTTTCGACTTGAGTTTCTAGAGGGGTGAGATTCCTGAAGTTTAGAGGTCCCCTGATTCGCGCATCCACTTTACGAGAGGGACTTTCGAAGCACCGGCTCTGCTGCGTGGAGGGAGGTTGTAAGTCAGCAAAAGCTTAGGGTTCAGGGCTCAGGGTCGACCCTGGAAATATGTTACACTAGATTCTTGCATACTTACATGTGTCCTAACAGACTACATGCTTACGTTATAATGTTCTACTCCATTCTGGACTTCGCCTGGGGCACTCAAACAAAAATCGAATGGTTGATGTTATTACCCTTAAATGCACTTCAGGACGCAATCACGGACATCCTTGGAAAATCTGTATACCTGCAATTGTTCCATAGTGTGTTCTGCAGAGTTCAGCGCATTCTTGCAAAAAAAGACTTGACAGGCTTGACATCGTCAGCCCAGGGAAAGAAACAACTTTTCTCCCTAGAAAGTGCAGAAAACTTGACTCTCTCCCACTGACCCCCACAATTCTCTTCCGTTCCTTACTACAAGTTTGGGAGACGTCCGGTTCACCCCTCAAAAGCCGGAGCATACTTCCTACTTACTTACTTACTTACTTACTTGCTTGCTTACTTACTTACTATCACACCTCATATTCCTGGTAGCTATTACTATAAACTATTACTAGAAACTATTACCACTTACTATGACAATTAACGATTACCATTCAACTGTATAGGTATTAGATTAAGATTCTCTTATTCCCTACTAAGAACCAGTGAGTTCACTATTACTAGGAGCATGCCAGATTCAGCTTCCAGGTAAATAATCTGGAACCCGCAGCAAGTATTCGAGACTCTTTTACGGGCACTCCGGTGTACATAGTTTAGGGTACAGGGTTTTGGGTTTTGGGAGGGGGGGGGGGGCAGTTGCCTGTGAAATGGCAAAGCAAGATGAGCCTGAGCCGTACAACGTGACACAACTGATGAATCATCAAGCCCTCAGCACGTGAATGCTACGTCTCATGCCTTTTCCGCATGCTAAGCCCAGGTTTCAAACAATCCAGAAGCAGGTCTAAACATCACCACCCCGAGAACAATCAGAAAGAATGCCAAGAGGCCGTAACGTTTGACGCGATCCAGTTCCACACTTGGATACTGGAGATATTCGTACCTTGGGAAAACGGTCCAAGAATTCTGGCGCCAGAAGATGCAGATTCACTGTGAGGGCTTATGCCTCTCAAGTTCCTACAGCACGAGCAATAATTGTCATGGAGATGGTGACCATGATAGCTATTAGTATTATTAGTCGTACTATGAATATTCATTACCAGTATTTTTTCAACATCATCATCGTCATCATCACCATCATCATCACTGTATGTTCCAAAAATGATGCTTCTTTAGGCTTTCTCGAGCGTCAAGAAAAACAATCACTGGCTTTTTGGAGCTTGCGGATGTACATCCTTGACCCAGCACTATAAGCACCATGGCTGTTGCCTTGACTTGAGACTTCTTGAAACTTAACCACTTCAGCCCCTGAAGAATAAAAGCCCCAAACACTTGAAGAGTCCAAATCCAGCCCTACCTGCAACTCCAATAACCTACAGAATTGTAGGTTGTATCTATAGCCTATAGCAATGAAAAGGAAAAGTACTACTGGACGCTAAACCCTTAACTGTTGTAAACCTTTAACCGTAACCCTACACCCAGCTACGGCGGCTCGTTCGTCGGTACCGCGCCCCTCGGGCCGTTGTCGCCCTCGTCGAGCTCACAAGCTTCCTCTCAGCCGTCATTTTGGCGATTTAGGGAGTTGGGGAGGTTATGGGGGTCAGGGAGGTTCCGGGGAGTTAGGGGGGGTTAGGGGGTTTTTGGGGGGCATTAAGTTATAAGGTTCAGGGATGAAGGGGATGAACGTTTCGGTATTCGGGGGTCTACAGGCTTTATGGGGTTGACGGGCGCAGTTTTGAAGTGGAATCCTATCCTCCTAATCACCCCCCAAACCCCCTCCATGACGAATACCCGCCTCAAAATAGCACCGTTATTTTCAGTGGAATATTCCTGATTAGAGGGTTGGGGATGTTCAGAATTATGGGGAGGGGATGTGCTATAACGTAGTCGTCATGTTCCCCATGCATGCCTGAGCTTAGGGTTTTGGGGCAACGGGCTAAGGGCCCAGCAGTGTAGGGGCCTAGGCAATTCTCAAATGATTTTGAAGTCTTGTTGAAGTACCCTTTACCCTGACCAGACGAGAAATCTCTAGCACCATAGTGTACAACGGTATTAGTAATCATTTAGAACAGTAAACCCTCACTGGGGCGTACACGAACGGCTGAGAATCCTCAGCCCTTACAATTGACCATCTCTAGGCTGTCGCTGCTGACGGTGCGACGGTGCTCAAACTTGGTTGGATGAAGGCGGTTTCTGGTTTAGGGTTTAGAGAGTTCAGGGCTTAGGTTCACCCGTTCCCCCTGACATTGGCTTGTCATCTGACAGCGTCCTACCAAGGGGCTAGATTGCAGTGGAGTGCTGTTTGTTGACAGCATACTAGGGGCCGCTGAGGTCCTGAGGCCTAGATGGCAACCACTTCGCGTTTTTCCACTGACGTCAATCATGAGCCCCCTGCACTGACGAAGCCCCTGAAGCGGTATTCTTCATCTCGTTATGTTGCCCTTGTTTGGGCACACTGGTTTCATAGATATGGACTTGGGGTCTGTGGTTTTAGGGTATACGCTTGATCCTTACGTGCAGGGGTTTGAATGCTTTGCTCCAGGCTTTGGAATTGGGTTCAAGTGTACAAGGCTTATACAGAACCTGAGACCATGATGTTGTAGATCATCCTTGTGCACCACTTGTAGAAACCTAGTTCCCGTCTGATGTTCCATGCGCTTCTCCATTTGATTCGCCATCATTGTATAAAGTTGATACTCATTCAGCCCCTCCCCCATATCTGAACCCCTAACCCTGAATCCTAGCATTCTGAAGTGAGGACTGATGTATAACAAGGAACTTTGGAACCCTAAACCCTAAATCCAAATCCTTGAAACCCTTAAGCCAAAAAAGTCCTAACCCTACTCACTAGACCTTCAACCCTAAGCCCTGAAACCTAAACCCTACCTCCTGAGAAACCCCGTAGAAGCAGGAAAGTGATTCTCTGTCCTCGAGGGCCAGGGACGTCACAAACCGGTTCCTGGGCTTTCAACTTCTGAGTTCTGGAGTTCTGGGTTTGGGGTAAGGAGATTAGGGATTCAGGGATTCAGGTCTTCAGGGCTTTAGGATGTTTAGGGTTTAGGGTTAAGGTTTGGAGTGCCAGGTTAAGGGTTTAAGGTTTGAGGGTCTTTAGGGTGACAGCGAGGGTTTAGGGAGAACTGACCAAGAGCTTCATAGATATAAATGGGATTCTAAGCCCTCCAGCCATTGTTACCCCTAAATCCTAGACCGAACAGTCACCCCGGAAACCCCAAAGTCTACAACTCTAAACCTTAAACCCTAAACCCTAAATAGTAGTTTCCATGTAATTTTCCATTATCCCTATATAACCCTACTACAACCCTAATATTACCCCAAACCACAAACCCTGAATACAACTCCAAAGCCCGAAAACTGCTCGGCTGGCCAAGGGTCCACCGTCGCCTGGAGACCAAAGGCATAGAGGTCTCGTAAATGATGATGCCCCGCGTCCTTGTTTGTACCCCGGAACCCTAAAGCCTGTGGACATCCAGTGGCTTTTTCAGAACCTTAGGAGGGCTCCCTTCTTTGGGAGTCCTTGTAGTAGGGTTTGTGCTACATGGAGCTTTGCATCCATGTCTTCAGAAAAATGAGGAGGTTCCCGCATTTCTCCCTAGATTTTCGGGGGTCAGGGTTTGAGCTTCATGTGGGTGGTTTGGCCACCTTTGTCTCCCTTTATGTGGGCTTACTGTCTTGGGCCTTGGCTTGCGCAACGATGGAATCTAACATCCGGATTCGAGGCCCAAAAGGAAGCCCTCAAACCTTCCGCGTTTAAGCATTAGCGTTTGGGTTTAAGGTTGGACTTTTAGAGCTTGAGGTTTAAGTTTTCACGGATGATGGTTCCGTTGAGTTATGTGAAGCAAGACATCTCCTTGCAATTGACTCTGTCTGACTGTGACTTGTCCTTAGTGACCATTGTACTTGCGAATAATGCGTATATATACACACGTACATAGCAACATGATAGTCATGATGATGATAGCAGTAGAAAACATGAAACTTGCAAAACTGTAAAAATGAGAACAATACTACTAATACTAATACTAATACTAATACGAATACTAATACAAAAACAAATACAGTAGTCCCACCACTACAAATACTACTACAAGATGGGATGCGGGGCTCCTCAGCGACTTGCGTTGCAAGACGCCCCCTGACCCTAAACCCTAATCGGATCGCCGGGAGATTGGCACTCTCCATTGGCAGTTCATCCTCGAAACAAGTGGATCCATGGTTAGGGTTCAGGGTCTGGGTAGAGAAGGGAGAGGGGGTACATAGGGATATTTTGGGTTTTAGGGTTCAAGGTTTTAAGGAGATTTTGGGTTCTAACTTCGCAACTGTCCGCCTCAGGACATCAATTTCAACGCCATGCAGCTACACAGGAATCCCGTTGAAGGCGTTAAAATGCAGCTCTCAATAAAGATTGGGTATGCGCAACATCGACTTGCAGCCCTCCCTGATCCCCAAACCCTATAATTACTCCAATCCCTACACCGTAAAACTTAAACCAAACCTCAATCTCTCAACCCTAAACTCACCTAAACCTTACACTGAAGCCTCTAAACCCTACTAAATGATATTTCGATTTCTTTTCCATTCCCGAACCCTAAACCCTAACACTCCCTAACCCTCGAAAAGGCCAATCGCTGGGCGTGGGGCAATCGAGCGTTGCCTCGCGCATCGTGGAAAATGTCTTGGCATCTCTGACCTCAGAAGCTGGGTTTAGGGTTTAGGGATTAGGGATTAGCGTTTAGGGATAAGGGTTTAGGGATTAGGGCCTTGGAATTTAGGGTTTAGGGTTTAGGGTTTTCAACAAATCTTCAATGGTAGCGACTTGGGGTTGCCTAGACCCTCAACATATGGGAGAACAATATAGAGGAATAGCATGCGGCCACGTTTGGGGGTAGTTCTGGATTATTATTTGTTTACCAATATTTGCATCAGAGGGTTTCTATTCAAGATGTCTTGGCATCTCCAAATCTGCGGCAAAATGAGACAAACTGCCATTGGGGACTTCCAGGAATTCGTTGTCGCCCCGGGGAAAGATACGTAAACTACGGACTTTGGACTATGGTAAAAGTATTTGCGGGTGTAGAACTTCCCTCTGACTAGCAAGGACTGAAGGATTGGATCTTTCTAGTAGTCCTGGCAAACCCCCAATAGTGGAGCAGTTCCCACTTTCTTGTCCCTTCCCAACATTCGCAGCTAGACAGAGATGCTTACTCAGGGCAATCCCCATGAACCCCTATATGCCCAGCTTCGATGTCATAATCCATGTTCTTTTCCACTTGATTTTTCAATTTCCAAACAAGGCAGGCACATGGTTTTGCCCGCTGGAAATGTCTAGGGTTGAGGGATACCCAGACTCCTGGGAGGATCCAGAAGGAAGAAACCCCAACATGGTGCCCTATACTATTATTTGCTTAACTTCTAGAAATCCTTGCAACAGTCAGAAGGAACTATGTTTAGGGTTTAGGGTCAAGGGATGCAAGCAACATGCCGCAAATCGTTCGCTGCTCGGCCGCTCTCGGCGGGGGCTCTTGGCAAATGACTTTGGGCAGCGCAGGGAAGATCTAGAAAATGCCAGTAAATATAACCCCTTTGATAGAAGTCCGCCTTTGGTTCAGATCGCTTTTGGGTGGTAATATCCCCAAGCCCTGAAGAGTGAGTTCCATGTTCTTTTCCATTCCCTAAACGACGTACAAATCCTCCTATGGTGCAAGTGGTTCAAGAGGATCTTGCTTTTCAAGTCCTTGATCTGAAAACTAAATCCCCTCTATAAACAACATATAGTCCCTGTAGATAAGTCCTCCTTAGGGGATAACCCTCCGGCTCTGAAGAACCTTGAGACCCTGCGGCGCTCTGAACAAGTCGTTTAGGGTTTAGGCTTTAGGGTTTGGGGTATAGGGTTCAGGGTTTAGGTTTTAGGGTTCAGGGTTCGGGGTTTAGGGTCTACAAGTAGGATATCAATAGTTGCGGCAAGCCTGATGGTAATACTCACGCTAAAGTTTTTCCAGCCCCGAAACCCAAGGTTCCTGGGTTGTACTCCGTAGAAAGTTCCCCCCAACATGGCCCCACTATAGCCGTCGAATGAACCCATGTAGCCCCCTAGGCGAAGAATCCCAAACCCCAGGTAAGACGGTACAACCTTGAAACCAGTAGAGGAAAATTTAACCCTAAACCGCAAGACCCGACAACCCTAAACCCCTAAACCCCAAACTCTATACCCTAAACCATTAAGCAGCAAAGCAGGAGCTGTGACCACGTCGAGTTGCAAAGCTGCGCGACCATCAAATTCATAAGGTAAACATGCCAGACCGCAGCGAAGGCCTTCACAAACCTGCGGGTTCGAGCTGCCAGGTTTAGCGTTTAGATGGCTTATGTTTTAAGTGTACGGTTCAGAGCTCATCGTCTAAATCGAAGCAGCTATTTTAAATTAAAGGTTCGAATGGTTTTAGGCATGGAAAAGGACATGGAAGCCAGTCTTTATGGCCTAGGCTAAAGATTTATGCTTTGAGGCTTTGGTCTTGAGATTTCTGGGCTTGAGGTCTGTAGTTCGGGGTCTATGGAGGGTCTGTAAGACCAAATGTAAGAGCTCGTCTTGGAGCGCATGATGTAGCCCAAGAACCTCTCTGACACTTGCATGTGCGCGGTAGCTCAGGTCCTAACTCCAGCAAGCCATCAACTGAGATTCATCTAAATAACTACCCTTATCAATTTTAAGTCTATTTGAACCACCCTATAAGCCGTATACTGTACATGCACACAAAATCTGGGACGACAATAATCCCCTCCCCTCGAGATTAAATCCCCCCACCCCTCTAGGATTAAATATTCCCATTGTGGTATATTCCCGTAACATTAGGTGGGGCAGGAGGGTTTTTTTAATATCAGGGGGCGGGGATTATTGGTAATCCATCAATTTCCTGTCTTGCTTGGTGCTGGAAGGCCCTAGGTCCACAGAACTTAGTCAACGTTAAGCGGCAGGGCGGTGGCCGTAGCCCCAAG
The DNA here is from genome assembly GCA_905231905.1 of Symbiodinium pilosum. Taxonomy (NCBI): domain Eukaryota; class Dinophyceae; order Suessiales; family Symbiodiniaceae; genus Symbiodinium; species Symbiodinium pilosum. The sequence goes on along the minus strand of CAJNIZ010048048.1, from coordinate 119,106 downwards.
GGCTGAAAACGCGAAAAGGGATTAGGGTTTAGGGCACGACAGACCCCAATATTGCATATAGTCTTTATTCTAGCCGTAAATCCAATATACCATAATCCTTCTTGTCCTAAGTACAGGAACCCCCAAAAAAGTACCCTCAAATTTTGGGAAGCCAAACAGAAAATGGGGTGCAGGTTGAGGCCTAAACCAAGAAAACCCCTTGTAAACCCTCTCCCTAAACATCCCTAAACCTTCAACCCTAAACCCCAAGACCCCGCAGTTCACTTGTTTGCCCTTCAGCTGGCCTCCGATAGTATAAACACCCTTGCGGGACATAGCAAGCCTAGACAATGTTGCTCTGGCTTCTCATGGTGCAGGGTATGTGGACTACCATATATATGGGGGTTTACACGGTTTAAAGTCTAGGATTAAGGTCCTTTTTGGGGGTCTCCATAGTAAGGATAACAGTATTTTGGGGTCTATATTGGGTCAGCCCATTTGCGGAAGCGTACCTGCACCCTGCGGGGAAGCAAGTATAGACCCTAAACCCTAGCCCTACGCATACTCTGAATCGCCAAAACTGATGAACACTTGATCAGCCGGACGGCCACTGCAACATCGGCTCGGTTGCATTGTTGATTTCTTCGTACGAATCAGAAACGTAGGTGTTGAGCGCCATTGAAAGCCTGAGCACTGGAGGGGACCATGGTGCAACTCTCTACGTCGCAACCATGTGTGTTAAGGTTTAGGCTTTACGGTTTTCAGGGCTTGCGTACATGATTCTGCAAATAGCTTGAGCTCGTCTAGTCGGCTAGCAGCTCTAGCAGCACTGAATAAATAGCAGTTCCCAGGTCCCTGTAATCCTGGAACCCTCATATTAGACCAATGTAGTAACTATATGACTCCCAATTCCCTTCTGGTGTGTAATCGATAGTGTAGGGTGTGAACATGGCCCGAATATTTACCAACATTGTTTAAAGGCCTGTTTGAGGTGCCCTTTACGACAGTCATACAAGAAATCTAGAACCAGAATATTGATATTGGTAATTTGCCCTATAAAGTGTAGAAGCGAATTGTACATTTCAGTTGACATTTTCTTTGACATTCGATTCTCGTTGGGGATCATATCCTAAACCCTCAGCCCGATATAGTCCTTTTCATTCTCCGTTCCACTCCCATTTCTCAAGGCAGCAGCTGTCTCTAACGCTGACTGCGCCCCTGGAGAGGCCAGCCTTGTATCAGACCCCTCACCACGCTCGCCACAAACCTCCTGCTGAAAAAACACTGAAAAATTTAAGGAATCCTTCAAGGCCTCATACATGCGGAGACCCGTAAGTAAAGACTCCCTAGGCTCCCTACGACCTCCTGAGGCTCCCGAAGGTCCCAAATGATCTCCCCAATCTGGGATAACCATATATATAAACCCTGAACACTATGTGAAAGGAGTTCCCCTTCATGTTATGGGTTCTTCAGGGAACTGACAGCCTCAACTCTAGGGTTCAGGGTTTAGGGCGCAGCCTCAACTTTAAACATTCATGAGCCCCTTGAAGTCTACTCACGATCTGGTACCCTGTAACAACCCAAGGGTATTGTAGAAACTCGAGATACCAAATTAGGATTCCAACCTCGAAACCGTACGCCCCAAGCCTACACCCCAAAACCTTACAGCATACACCCTAAAACCCTACATCCTACACCCTGACCCTTGCACCTTAAAACCCTGAACCCGAAATCCCAAGCAAAAAAAGCCTAGTCTGCCCAGCTGCAGGGATTCGAAGGCTGAACCCAGGTTGAAGAAATCTCGCATCCTCAGGGTCAGAATCAGCAAATCTTTAAGGGTAGGGTTTAGGGTTCTGACGTAGGGTTTAGGGTTTGGCTTAGGGTCTAGGGCTTAGAGTTCTGGTGGGATTGGGGCCTAGGGTTCAGGGCTCTGGGCAAAAGGTTTACACATGGGACTCTGGAAGCGCTCCATGGTGACAATCTTCCTGCTGGTTTTTCCAAGGAAATCGAGGAAAGGATCCCTGAACTGGCCCTCACCACAGCCTCCAAAATCCCATGCGTTTTTTCTTTCCTCCATCCAGGCCAGCTGAAAACACATTAAGAGAAAGTCAAATTAAGCAAACTGGGCGCTATGTTCTACATAACTAGGATTTGGGATGAGGTCGGGAAACCCTGCAACCCTAAATCTAAGGTCGCTACAGTTTGCTCAACAGTAATTCTTTTGCCGGGATCCCTGTACCTTCCACATGGACATCTAATCAGCGTTGAAATAAACTTAGAGCTTTGGGATTAGGGGCTTAGGGTTTGAGGGTTGATTCTGAATAGTGATGTACGCCCCAGCCTTTCAACGGTTGGATTAAGAACCCTGACACGTGAAACATGCCAACCTAAAACCTGAACTCTAGACCCGCGAAGATGCTGGAACCAAAACATTGAAGACTAAACCTAAGGCCTGAACACCAAAAATCCCAAACGCCAAAACCTAAGCTCTAAAAGTCCTAAACCTCAAAACCCCAAACATCCTAAACCTGACCTCTGGCTAGCAAGGAATGAGCCCCAATGATTTAGTTGCTTCCATTGTCTTTTGCGATCCTTCGTTCATTCCCTGCTAACCAGAGGTTTGCAAATTTTAGAATTTGAAAACCATTAGATGCAGTCATGGGGCTGCACAGACATTGCCCCACCGGACTGTGGCAAGCAAGCCAACTGAGCAGGTGCTTGCGTTGCTCAAAGGTAAGGTTAAGGGTTCAAGGGTTTGGGATAGGGTAATTGGATTTAGGGTATAGAGTTGTAGGGAAAACTGGGACTAGACTAGGGATTGCAGGATAGTCAGGCCTCAACCAGGTCGAGGGCTTTGGGCGTTTGAGCCAAACCCTTACGGTTAAGGGTTTAGGGTTTAATGTATCTGGCCCTGCGTTGCCAGCGGCACACAATTTAAGGCTTTGGGGCTTAGGGTTTAGTTCAGGGTTTAGGGCTTCAACCTCTTAGGGTGCGGTATACGTTTTAGGATTTCCTGATACGCTTAGGCTGCTAAAGCCCTGAACCCTCCACCCGAAACCCAAACCCTCAATCATATACCCCAAACCTTCTATGATAGTTGCCAAAAACAGGGGGACCCCAATGAAGACCCTGAACTACTATTGTCCTTATCATAGGGACACCCGGAAGGGACCCCAAATTCTTCGAAACCCGAATCCCTATAAACCACTAGATAATCCTAGCTTCCATTTCAGTTTCCGATTTGTTCATCTGGCTCTCCATTATTGGGGCAACCCTTTCTTGGAAGCTCGACAACTAACCCTCTGTAAATATATATATATATACACATACATCCATACACATACGTACATATGTACATATTTATATACTGCTATACAACCCCCTAAAACCCCTTGTAAGAGATTCCTCAGCTTTTGGAAGCCTCAAAACCCTGCACTACCCGAAGCAATCCCACAACGCCAGAAGTACCCCTAAACCCTAAACCCTAACGCTAAAACCCCCAAACCCTAAACCAAAAATGCAGACATGCGGCTGCAGAGGCAAAGGCTGCCGCAAAGAAGGCCAAGACAATCAGATACAAGAGGAACCTTCGTTTAGGACTTGAGGGTTAAGGGCTTAGGGTTTAGGCATTCGGGTTTACGGTTAAGGGATTAGGGTTTAGGGTTCCGGGTTCGGGGATTCAGGTTTAGGGATTGTTTAGTATGAGTTTGTTCAATCTTGGGATCCTTAAATACGCGTTTTGTACTCATTCGGGGCCCATGGCCAGGGTCGATGGCTGGGACCCAAGGAGGAGCCTTTGTTCACAGGGCTTAGGGTTCATGGTTTGGGACATGGACGAGAAAAGGAAGATAGTGTTTAGGTTTAAGGTTTAAGGCGTAGGGTTTAAGGTGGTTTCTGGCTGGAAGGTGGAGGAGTGGAATCTTATAATTATCCCTACACAACCCCTTGAAGAATCCCTATCTTCACCTCCGCCACTCCCTCTTAATCACCGCTAAGTTTTGTTTGGGCTCAGTCAGATCCCTGCTTTGGGCTGGAAAGTTCAGGGTCTAGGGCTTGGGGCTATAACCCCTGATCCCTCAGCCATAAACCCTAGCCGCCAACCTACCCCAAACGCAACACAACCCCCAGCTTTGAGTCCCGGAGCTCCCAAAATAGCGTGGCACAGATGACGCTGAAGACTGAAAGCTGGACATTGAGGTTCACAAGCCTGCGAAAGAGGAGTTGAGGCAGACATGGTTATTTAGGTAGGGGTTAGGTTTAGGATTTGGGGTCTGAAATTTAGGGCCTGTGAGCTGTAAGGCTCACAAACCTGGGATTTCAGAGCGGTCGGGGGGTCTTCAGTAGGGAGTCTTTAAGGTTTGGGGTTTGGGGCTTAGGATTTAGGAGGTCTAAAGGTTGGGGTGCTTGGAAGCTGCGGGAAGCTGTGAAGCTAAGTTCGGTACAGCGCTCCTAAATTTGAACTGAAGGAAAAATACCAAGGAAGCTCTAATATGTCATATCCCATCCGGGGGTTTGCCTCCGTACCTTTAAGCTTTGTCCCTGAACCCTGAACACCCAACCTGTAAATCCTAAGTTCCAAACCCTTAACCCCCAACCCTTAACCTGAAACACCTCACTAGACATCAAAAACCCTTAATCTTCCACCACTAACCTTAAATCTGAAAGCTCTTAAATCCCACCCTAGTGTGGTAGACTGTGGTCCGAGGTACTCTGAGGCCAGCATAAAGTAGAGAAGCATGGGGAAGGCTGCAAGGCGGCTGTAGGATTTGCCGAGGTCGCCTGGACGCTCTAGGTTTTTTGGGCTTTGGAGTTGTGGTTTGGGGTTCAGGGTTCGGGGTTTAGGGCTCAGGGTTTGGGGCGTAGGGTTTAGTGCGTAGGGCATACGATTGAGGTTCTTATGGCTTAGGGTTTAAACGGCATGTGATTTCTGGTTTGGGGCTTAGGTTTGGGGGCTCAGAGTTTAAGGCCTAGACTTGTGAAACGGTTTTGGATGCAGGGCTTAAGGTGCCTGAGCCCGCAGAATGCTTCAGCAAACAACTTTCAGTGCAGACCCAAACCCCTAAACCCTGACCAGATAGCTCATTCCTGTTGGGGAGTCAAAGTAAGGCCTTCTTTGCAGAAGCCACCTGCCCCTTGAAAGCCACCCTCCCTCGTTACAGAAACATGCCACGAACAGCCAGGACCCTCCTGGTACCCTTCAAGAGAGGTACATGGTTCCTAATAATCTCTATTTAGGGGATAATAGTTGGTAGACGGAGGGTCTAGGAGAATGGATGATAAGAATACTCAGCCGTTGGTGAGAAGTTGTGCCCGTAATCTGGGGACAGGGGACAACGATGAGGGATTGTAAACGCAGGATGGACCAGTTTCGCTGTGCCGCTCGGATTTCGGATCAGACCCCCGCATCAGGAATTGCTTCTGAGCCAACCCTACTGCGCACTTTTCCAAATCGCGCTGCAGAACATGATGCACATTCAAATTCTTCCTGGAGGTTAGTAGGGAATGTGAGAAATATGCAGGGAATGCATTCGCTTGCTCCTACTAACCACCAAAAAGAATTGCTACTGTAGCCTTGAGATGTGAATAACCTCACGAACCAGCCCTGAAGGAGGTCAGCGCCACTACGCCCCAAGAACGCTAAACCCTAAAGCCGAAACCCGAAAAAAATAATAAAGAGACATGAAGTCAAGACCCCTATATAACCCTTTCTTAACCCATATACATCTACATCTACATCTACATATACATCTACATATACATCTACATGTACATATACATATACATATATATCCCCTATCACTACCCTACCCGTGTATATATGCATATATGCAATATATTTTCATAGAACTACCTATACATATGTGTGTACGACCCCATACCTATATATAAGTGTACATATCCCCCATAACTCCCTATAGGTTCTTAAGTCAAGGCCAGGGGGCAATAGTACTCGCCGTGCTCGCAACAATCAACCACTAGCTTGTCGCCTGCCATGTTGCAAGACGTGAGTGTAAAGGGGTTAAGCATCTAGGGTTTAGGATTTAGGGCTTACGGTTTAGGATATAGGGTTTAGAGTTTAGGACCTACGGTTTAGGATTTAGGGTTGAGGGTTTAAGGTTTAGAGTTAAATGCTACCAAAAGGGACTGTAGAGTGTGGGGTGTAGGGATCAAATTGAGAATAAAATTGCAAGAACATGCACAAGTGAACGGAAAGTGCTATTAAGTTCATGGTTTAAAGCTCTAGCAACGAAAGGGGGGATGTTAACATCGCTGTTCAACGGGCAGTAGTTAGTAACTAATCCGAAGAAGGCATGGCATCAATGGCTACACTAAAGCAACACTGCGACAGTAGTGCTTCAAGCAGGGCAGTTCTGGGGGTTGTCCAACTGATTTCAAGCTTCGCAGCCCTGACTTGTGCTGCTGAAGCAACCATCCCAAAGAACTTACTGGGGGTTAAATAAGGAAAAAAGGAATCTATTCTATACGGATTATATGGGGAATATATTCCTTTCTTCTCTACAGAACGCTCAGCTTCTGGGGTTGTAAGCCAGAGATGTTGGCTTCCACAGGCTTCCAGGAAGACCTCCTTGGTAAACGAGTCCAGACGAGACCACTTCTCTTGGAAACTTGTTTTAAGCTTTAGGATTTGAGGTCAGCTAACCCGTGTCGGGGAGGCTGTACCCGCCCGCCCTCTTCGACACCTTCAAGAACCTGGACCCTCCAGATGCCATGGGGCCCCTAAATTGAGGATCTTTACGCTCAATAAAGGGTAGTTGGAGAGCCCTGAAATGGAACGCTTCAACGATAGGCTTCTACACTTGAGGAAGAGGCCCGGGCTTAGGGTTCAGGGTTACTACCCCAATCGAATGAATACTGTAGGGTTTGGAGTTTAGGGTAAGGTGACAGGATTGCGAAATCCGCTTCTTGGCCAGACCCGAAGTTGCCAGAAGCCTGATTTGAAATATCACAAAGCGTATGCAGCGTTGAGGCTTTAGGTGGGTTTAGAGTTACCTAGACCCTGGATGTCCTTCCTTTCTATAGATTTTCCAAGTTGCATCACGAAAAGGATAGGTTTGGGGCATTGGAAAGGCAATTTTAAAACAATCAGGATCAAGCAACTTTTTTGATGAAGATAAAAAAAAAGTTTTGCTGAGCAAAAACTGTAGTCTTAAAATGCGGACCTGTCTTCGTTTTTGGATTGCTCCGGCCACCAACAATAATTTTTTCCTGAAATTAAGAGCCTCATACGGATCGTGGGGGTTTAGGTCGTGATGCTCCCAACTGTCGTGGCTTTTAGCCCCTCAGAACCTCTTGGGTTTTGTCGTAGCATCAACAGTCACAGGGATCGCGGGGGTCAGGGTCACTGTCGTTGCTTGTAGACCCTCGGATCCTCCTGGAGCTTGAAAAGTGTCAACAATCACACGGAGCGTGGGGGGTCGGGGTCACGGTCCTAGTAACTGTCCTCGCATTTAGACCCTCGGATCCTGTTGGATTGGCGAATCAAGGCATGACTCAGAGGATAGGGTTTAGGGTTTAGAGTTTAGGGTTTTCATGGGTTAGGGTGAAGCAGTTAGGGGAAGCCAGACCGCACCCAAATGAAAAATGGCTGCTAGTACAGAATGGAGGCATGGATACAGATCCCTGCAGAATCGCAAAAACATTGAAGTTGCCGCTTTCTTGTCCATGCTTTCCTTTCCCTAAAACCAGCAAGTAAATCGCGCTGCCAACCTATAGCCGCAAACACCCAATGCCCTTCCTGTGACCCCAAATACCTTCAGCTTTATGAGTTATAAAGGAGAAGCCAATGGCAAAAGAACATGAAATGGAAACTGAGTTTATGTAGTAGCTTCCAGGAACAGTTTTTGGGTATACCTACTAATTCGGTGGTCCTGGCTGCTGAACTGTAGGTAGTTGGGGGTCACAGGTTCTCTCCCAAACCGAGCCGAAGGTGCTGACGGGAAGGCAGTTCAAAACTGGCTCCATACAGAGCATGCCTTCATCCGACTGAAGGACAACATGTTGTATGACCCTTAGTATACTGTAGCACCATAAGTGCTAGAGTTTAGGGCTATAGGGTCATTCAGGACTCTGTCCATCAACAGTCCCACTTGGTGAGTTGGATTGGTGCTAACCGCCGAATACTCAGGGTTCTCCCATTCTGGTGCTTCAGTCAGGCCGACAGGTCCTCCAAAAAATAGGCTACATGAAGGTACAATGGGGACCCCCACTGGGACTATGAAGGGATTGCTTTGCAAAAGCTCTAAACCCTCAACTCTAAATTGCTCCCTACTCGCAGAGAGCTTGTTCGGTCGTGAAGCCATGAAGAGCACAGAGTGCTGCTTCCCCTATTTAGGGTTTTGCGCCTAAAGGTTAAGTTTTAAGGCATGGGGTCTCGCGTTTTGGGGTTTGAGGTTTAGGGACCTGGGGTTTACAGTAAGGTCTGAAATCAAGGTTGTTCTCTCACAAGAGAACCCCACCAAAGGGCTCCTTTTTGGATTTAGGGTGCCGCAACTGGAAAGCTGAGCCCTAAACTATCCTGGTTTAGGGTTTAAGGTTTAAGATTTAGGGAGGGTCTGAACCCGCATGCGTGGTAGTTTCCATTTTGCTTTCCAATCCTCACCCTGCGTTCCATCTGTAAACCCCCCAGCCCCCAAACAAGGCGTATTGATCTGCGCAGTAAAGCAGATATGGCGGTTCTAGTCCTCAACGGTTCTAGTCCTCAAGAAGATGCAGTTTACTGCTCATTCTCCTGGATGGTACTCTTAAAAACTCTTCTTGCCATTACGGACAGGACGGCCCTGTTTTGCCTTCCCTTGGGAAAGCAAAAGAACGCTGATAGCCTGGAATCTTCAATCACTGCTGGAATGCCTCTGTTGGACACCTGTGGAGGCAAAGTCCGTAAGTCCACTTATGATCCGCCACAACCGCAATATCAAAAATGACATTCCATCTATGCTACGCATTCAAGAAGGATGAACACATAGGAGTTCCCAATTCATTCTCCAATTTGGCACTCTCAACCCTGAATCCTAACTCCCAAAAAAGGACCCTTAGTATCGTGGGTTTCTTTTGCGGTTCTTCACTGGGGCTGTGGGATCGCAGAATGAGGGTTTCGCCTTGTGGCCCTGTGTGAACATGACGAATCCGTTGTGTTTTGATAGGTAGGGTTCAGAGTTCATAATAACAATAATGATAATAATAGGGATAATGGAGAATCAAACGGAAAAGAAAATTGAAAATAAAACGTAAAACCCATTCTTTCATAACAAGTTGACTGCTAGTACTTGGTATTTGGAATGTTGCTTGTGGCCTCAGCAAAGTGACGGCAACGAGACGGCCAGAGTAGACACTGCAAATAGATCAGCAGGAAACATGACGGCTACGGGAAAATGAGCTTGTCTTACGACATTTTCATCCTAGGCAGAACTGAACTGACTTCATGTACAAGCATGCTGCGGAACAATTTAGGGATCGACAGTACTACAATATGTGCTGCTGGGTTTTCCTGAGCCCTGCAGATCCTTCTACACCTGTACCTTAGGTCATTCCCTGTTCTTTCAGGGGTCTTCTTAAAGGGGCTATTATACCTCCTACTTCCCATTGTGGTGACAGTTACTGCAGTAGGGGGAATTGCCCCAACCTGTACCTGTGGAAGCCTGGACTGCTTCCGTATTGGGATGTCCTTACAAATTGTTGGATCTTGTGCTCCTTATTGGGCGCTCGCCTAGAAAATAAAGGGGATCGTACAAGATCGCGTGTGTATGTATTTAGATAGAGAAACATCCCGAACAATAATCCAGTGGACCCTAAACTCTGGTGGCCGTACGTTCTACGGGTCTGCCGTGGAGCTTCACTTGCACTTAGGGTCCAGATTTGGAGGCAGGGCTGAGGGTTTAGGGTAGAGATGCGGCCACAGGCACAGAAGAGGAGCAGCATCAAAATCAGTTCAGTCATCTCCTGTCTGGACCTGGATCGTGGTGGAAACTTCGGAAGCATATCACTTATTGTTGTTCTGGGAGGAGGATCCACTTTTGCACGTATGTGGGGAACTCATACGCCAAAAAAATGGGCTAAACCCCTAAACCTGAAACCCTAGGCCTGGACCCTAAAATATGAGCTAGAAAATGGGATCTTCATTTCAGGATCTTCTGAGCTGGTGTGGTTTAGGGATTTAATAGGTTAGGGCTCAGGGCTGGATTATATAGAGGAGTACTGTAGGGGTTATGGAGGGGGATAATATAAGTTTAGACTATAGCTCATATAGGCATCATTAGAGTTGATGGTTCGGGGTTTGGGTACATACTGCTATGGAACCATTATTCGATCTCCCTGAGCTTCATGCGAAAAAGGGCGTACGAGTTTAACTTGTCCTGGGGGCAGGAACGTGGCTTGTCTTTGGGGTTCCCTTACATAAGCTTAATTCACTGAACAAATAGACCTATAATTAAATCTTAAACCGTAACCCCATAGGGGAATCTAGGGAGGTTCTGTAGCGGGGTAGTAGGGGAACCCATGATTGCACGGGGCAGTAGGGATCCCATAGCCCATATGTGTGCGCCATGTCTAGGGTTTAGGGATTAGGCTATAAGCTTATGCTTTTTGTTGCAATTATGAAGACATCCCCTCCCCTCAATAATGAACACCCCTACCCCTGACAACAATGAATGCTCCCAATAGCGTAACTCTATACATGTGTATATATGTATATATACATCTCTATCTATCGTTCTATCTATCTATGCCCTTAGTTTCAGGGGTTTGGGGGAAGGATTATGCTAAGCCCTACATCAAAAAACATTATAGCAGTGTCCATTCTCTTTTCCGTTCCCACATATGAGCGATAGTCTAAGGCCTCTAAAGGTAGTGATAATAAAGGCGGAGTAAGAGTTTAGACAATAGCTCATATAACGCTATATCCCCCTGTCAGGGCGGGGGGGTTCATTATCACGGGGAGCGTGCCTTCATGCCAGCAACCACGAATATGGGGTTTAGGGTTTAGGATCACTTTTCGGAGGTCCCCACAACGAGGATCAGATTTTGTTGGGAGCATATGGACCCCCCCCCCCTTGCTGAAGCACCCTAATCGAAATATCGCCCAGGCGCTGCAGCAAATAAGATGGAATGTTCACTCCTCGGACATTTAGCGTTTCGGGTTTAGGGTTTAGGACTTTGGCGTTTAGGGCTGAAGGTTTACTGAGGGCTAGGGCAAATCTTGAACGTCCATGGGTAGTTTTTAGTAAGGGGTCTTGAGGGCTCAGGGTTCAGACGATTTATGGGTCCAGGGGGCTTCGAGCGCTTAAGGGGTGTAGGCTGTAAGGTGTCGTGAACGCCAAGTACGAAGGTGATCGCAGAATCCGATTTGTGGTGGCATTGGCTAATGCCCTAAGGACCTTGAAACTCAGGGTTTGGGATTCATGGGTGCAGGGTTTCGGGATATAGGATTTACAACAGAGTCTGAGCTTTGAAGGCCTGAGCTCCAACAGCTTTCCCTAAGCCCTCAACCTCAGACCCTAAACCCTAAACCCAGAGCCCCCAGGACGCCCTCAACTAGGACACGTTGACACCTTCAAGTACCGACTGCTGCGAAGATTTACAAGGCGCCTATATGAACTTACATTGAGGTTAGGGTTTAGGCTTAAGGCTTCCTGGGTTTAGGTTTGAGGGTTTAGCTGCTAACACCTGGAAAGAAAAGCTGGGCAAACTACAAGTAGGTCTTCAACCTGCCTGACCCTAAACCCTAAACCCTTTACAAGTATTCATCTCCTTTTCCATTCGTTACCGAGCCCACCTGACCCTCCAAGCGCAGCTGAAGCACGAGCAAAGCATTCTCGAGTTTGGTGTCTTCTAAATGCGCGAAAGGTTTGGACCAGATGCTTCGCCAGCAGCTGGCCAAAGCTACAAATGTACCTGGTTTAGGGTTTAGGGTTTGAGGTCTAAACGGCTGATGCTTTTGACGTACTACTAGAGATTATTTAGGAGGTACATACCTTATTCCCTACTAACCACCAGTAAGTCCAAACGGTTAGCCCTAAACACCACAAGTAAGTTATAGCGACTGCTACAGAGATCCTTTTCAGTATGGACTTGGCTTCGGAATGAGAAAAGCTTTTGGCAACTCCCGACCTCAGTTTACTAATAAGAGTTTAGGGTTTCGGGTTTGCGGTTTAGAGTATAGGCTTTAGGGTTTTGGGCTTAGGGTTAAGGTGTTAGGACTCAGGAAATGGAAAAGAAAATGGAAACTGCTATGAGGCTTGGGGCTTAGGATTTTTAAGAGAACATGGAAACTCTTATGTTGAAAAGGCTTTAGGATTGCGAGGTCAGGCCGGTGTATGCTTCTGCCACGCGCACCCTAAACCCTAAACCGTAAACTCTAAACCCAAGCCCGCGTGGTGCTTGGATGACGGGTTGGCTACCAAGCGGTGGATATGAGCTCTAATCTAAACTCCTAGTATCCCTCTTTGTATTCCACATAGTACGTTGAATCACACCCAAGGCTAGGATACCTGCTAACCAAAGACTAAAACGGTGTCCCTGTTTGACTGCTTACGGTTTAGGACCCCCAAAAGGCAAAAAACGGCTTACTCAAAGCCCCTGAAGGCCAAATAACACGAACAGCTTCCTAGAGCATTCGGTTCTCTAAACTTGGGTTCCTGTGCAGCTCCACAGCCTGGTATATGGGGCCTGTCGGCATACATAGAGGTAGGTATATAGGGGTGGTTATAGGGGTATAAAGGCATATACATGGGGGTCTATAGGGGCTTATAGCAGCATGTAAGGTTTCCCAACATTGCTTAGAGGCTCAAGGGGACCTAGTAAGTATATTTATGGCCCCTATGAGCTATATAGTAGCCCCGGTTGACTCCTTGCTACGTAACCTGGCCCTAAACCCTAAAGCCTTTCTGCTATGGTGGTTCTTTTCCATTCCTTACTAAGTCCCCCTGACCGACTTTTCAAAAATTAGGGGTGCCGCCCAACAGGGATATGATTGAGGGTTTATGGATTAAGGGTTGAGGGTTTAGGGATGTACCTTCAATAAAAGAAAATCAGATGAAAATGGACAATGACATGGAAACTTGGATTCTAGTGGTTTATAGGGATTCTACGGTTTCCCAGCATTAGGGTTACCTCTTTGGCGTCCTAGAATGGTTTGGCGTCTTTATAGGGGGCCCCCTGAGTCGAGAAACTGCCAGATGAGCTCGGTGGGTTCGAGAGCGTTGGAAGCGTAAGTTAGAACCACCAATGCGGTGCAAGCAGGTAATGGTGAGAACGTACCCTGGGGCTTTATGTCAATAAGACTACCTGCGTTGGGCCCGAAAGCTTATAAGTCTTACCTACGCTACGCTATTCGGAGCCCTGGATTAAAAATCTCGCGTAACCCTGAATACCTTATACCTTGGGAACTATACTACTACAGTCTAGTAAGGTCATGCAGGATGTTCGGAACCAATAGAAGTACAAGCAATTCGAGTTGAACACTCTGCGGGGGTATGGCTTCCTACTAAACCCTACACCAGGCTCGGGTAGGCCATAGGCCATTCTCAACTGAGCAGTTTCTTCTGCAATCCCCCTAGACCTATACTGGAAACGGTAATCTTATTAATTCCTTAAGGTTCCTTAAGGTTATACTATAAAGGAACCGGAAGAAAAAACACGAAAGAAAGAGAAATTTGTTAGAGCTGAATTAAGAAAAATGTTTCCCCTTAGAAAGTACTCTAGCCAAACAGAGGGTGACTCTAGTATTATTCTCGGACATCAGTCGGCCAGAGTCTCCAGTATACCAAAACAAAACACCACTCCCCCTGGGTTGCTGCTATAGACTTTGAAGAGGACACCCACGAATTACCTAACCGTACTATGGTAGCTTGATATAAGTTCCTTAACAGCAACCCAGCAAGCATGTTTCCCATGATTGAAGTAATATCCACCTAAACCATAAACAAAACCCCCACTCAGTTTCCGTCCATCATGAGTTATAACTAACATGGTCCTGAACCTAGACCCCGTACCCTAAACCCTCTTTTTTGGGGTTATCATTTGGGTTTTCACTATTGGGTAATGCATTACAGGAGGCCCCTCAGAATGCTTCCCTGGATGCAAGATAAATACCGAAACCTTAAAGCGTAAACCCTAACCCTTGAACTCTTAAAGCCTGCCCCCAACCCCAAACCTCAGTCCCCCCTTAGGGTGCTTCCCTGGATGCAAGAAGGCTCGACAGGCGATGATGAGAGCCTGCTCGTCGGCGTGCACCTTGGAGTTTACGGACCCTAAACCTTAAAACTTAAACCCTATCAGCTCTGCAGAGAAGTTAAAATTCCAGTCCATTTGAAGGAGCTAAGGAAAGGTTTCATGGAGGATTATACAGAAAACTAGGGGTCCCTTTTTGGGAGTCCCTATAGCAAGGATTCTAATCCTGCCCTACTATTAAAGCCGCCCACCCTCTAGTATATACATATATATATATATATATCTCTCTCTCTCTCTCTCTCTCTCTTCGCAACATTTTACCATGTACCACAACGAGAACATTTCAGTTTAGAGGGTTGGGGGGTCTTAAACTTAGATGCAGGTGATTAGTAGATCGGGGAATTTACTCGGAGCCCCAGTGTAGGAAAACTGCCACATATTCGTCACGTGAGGTAGAGCAAACACGGTGTATAGTTGGTTTAGGCTTCAGGGTTTCGGGTTTAGAATTCAGGCTTTGGGGTTTAAGGTCCAGGGTCTTGGGATTCAGGGTTTCTGGTTAAGGGTTTAGGGTGTAGGGTTTGGGGCCAGCTCAGCCTCCCCCCACCCTAATTTCGATCACTTAGATCTTGGGGGAAAATAGTGACCACAAAACATGGTAGCCATACTAAGGTCCGCATATATTCCCAAACCACCCAAAGAATCCAAAAAAAATGCATCAAAAAAAATCACCCAAAAAGCACCCACGACTACATTGTGGAAACAAAGTGATTGTTGGCAGTTTTCATTTTTTGGATCCTCCAAAATTCCCTGAATCCAAGATCCTGTACCATGCCACTGGCTATCACAACTCACAACTCATACCCAAAGTCAGCTCAAAGCCTTCTGAGTTTAAGGGCTTGGGAGTTCAGGGTTTGGGGTTTAGCAATGAGGCCCAATGTCTGCTCCAGACTTTTAAGTAGCCGTCATAGCCGACTCCCAAGACCGAAGCACCGCCATTTGCGAAGATACAAGTAAAACGAGTGTTGATCATGATAGCAACAACTTAAACCCTGGAACCCCTGGACCTTAGGGTAATGATATAACAGCAACAATAATAACATAAATTACAATTGTAGTTATAACAACAGCAATATCAATACCGTCTATAGTAGTAGACTTGATACGAAGGCTGAGAATAACAGCAAGTACAAAAAACAAACTAGGCAAGTATGAAAAGACTACGAAGCACGTGTGCTGTCGGTACTGGTAATTATACGAAAAATACAGGATATTGCCTGGTTGTAACTTGGGTGTTTTCTACCGAATGCTAAAGGCACCCCGAAACATTAAGGCTTAAGCCCCAAATTGCCCTAAACCCTGCACCCTAAGCCTTAAGCGCTAAACCCTGAACATAATCCCAACAAATAATGACATGAAAGTTTCCCAAAATAGCCGGACCCCAATATAGACCCCCAAATAGTATAATCCGTATTATGGGTACCTCCATAAGGTACCCGTGATTTGGGGAGACCCCCAAAGTATGGCGAGACCTCCCTAATCCCAAAATCTTAAACCCTGATCCCCAAACCCTAAACCAGCTGGTGGCAACTGGGTGGCTTCTCGCGAAAGCAGGCCTTTCTGCTCTGCAATGACGAAAGCAATCAGAGTGACCTAGGTCAACACGTCGGGTTTGGGTTGAGGGTTTGAGGGTTTAAGGTGTTGGGGGTTAAGGTTTGAAGTTTAGGCTTTGGGGTTTTAGGGTTTAGGGCCGAAGAAGATTTGGAGTTTAGGGTTGAGGGGTGAATGTCCCCACCGAACAATGAACCCCCCTACCGCCCCTTATAGCAAATGCCCGCGTGGGTGGGTTCATTACAAAAGAATCACTCCTAAACCCAAAACATGAATTGTCCATCTCAAATGCAAGAACTGCAACGATCACGACAGGCTGCTTTGCCAAACTCCCCGGATCTTGTACCAAGTTTAGGGTTTAGGGGTTTAGCGTTTAAGCGCTTAGGGTTTTAGAGACTAGATGGTAGTTTCCCTAAACAGGGGACCCCAATATCTTTCTCTCTCTGTAGCGAAAAGCACGTCCACTGTCAAGACCGCCTGTCAGCAGCCTGCTAAAAGTCGGAGGAAACCTACCAAAAAGAAACAGTAAGTCTGTCAGGAGCGCCAACGTTGCCTTATGCCGAAGCCTAGGACCCTAATATAGACCCCAGAACTTTTTCTGGGGTTGCCAAAGAAGGTACCCCTAAGTTTGGGAAACTCCCAGATCGCGTAACTCCAAGATTGCTGCCATACAGTACAGCATCTGGAGTTAATGCGGGCTAAAGCCTTTGGAATACAATATAGTACAATCATTTTTTGCCTAGAGGGAAGATTGAGAAGGCGATGGAGTGGAAAACGGTCTTTTGGGGTATCATGCCCTTTCCAAACAATGCCAAACAAGTTGGCATGAAGATCCTGAGAGAACAGATCCATCTATTTAGGGTTCGGGGAACCTGTTTACCAAGGGGGTTGATGGTCAGAAGCCCTTGTTTAAGGAGTATTCAAGCTTATCCTCTGCATGAAGCATATGACTGTGCGAAGCTTTGAAACCACGACCTTCCAAAGCCATCCTGGCTACACGCTATTGCCTAAGCCCCAAGCCCTAAACCCCAAACAGCGCCCTAGGCCCTTCACCGCAGCTACTAGTAGCTGTGATCACGGACAAAAGCACCTTTACCGATGCATCGGTCGTTGGCGGCGTTGGCCATACAAAGGTTGAGGGCTTAGGGTTCAGGGTAGAAAAGCGTTCAGGGATCTCTAGAATAAGGATGATGATATCGTGGGCTAAATCACCGGGAACCCTTTCTAAAATACCCATATTCAACCCTCAGCCTCGACCTTAAACCCTAAACCAAAATAGTAGTTTCCATGTTCGTTTCAATTACCCTGTACACCCCTGTATTTCCTACATCACCCCTATACAGTCCCGGAGAAGCATGATTTTTCCACGTCAACTCTAAACCTGCGTCAAAAGACCCTGAACCCCAAACCCTCAATCCAAAACCCCAAGCCTGCAACCCAAAACCCTCAACTCTAAACCCTATTGACATTGTTGATGGCTTTCTACGTCAACCCTGCTGGGCTTCCGGCACAGAACCACAGCTTAGTCAAAACCCAGGGTGTCAGACACAGGCGCGACCAAAGAAGATCAGCCTCTCAGGGCTTTTGAATGAGGATGTATCTTTGTACGGTTTAGGATTTAGGGCTTGGGGTTGAAGATTTAGGATTTAGGGGGCTTAGGGTGATCAGCCTCTCATGTTCTTCCTTATTGAGAGGCTCTTGGTGTGGTAAGGAATCAAATGCAAAAGAAAACTGAAAACGAAATGAAAAGCGGCATTCTATGCTGGTTGATAAGCTTCTCTGGCGGGTATAGGGGAATGGCAAGGAAAATGGAGACTACTATTGAGGGATGAGGGTTTAGGATGGTTTGGGGCTGGGGTACCATAATGCAGAATCAAACGGACAAGACAATGGAACGTGAAATGGAGACTTTAGTTCACGTTAAAGTGACTGGAAACCAGGTTATATATGACCTTATACATCGGCTCTTTGGGGCGGGTCAGGGTTAAGATTTGGGGGGGCCTCAGGGTTTTCATGGAGTTTATATCCAAAAATCATATACTTCATAGAACCCGCATGACACTGACTACCTTATAGCAATATAGCTGGGAACATCTGGCCTTCAAGCCTCAACACGCTGCAGTAAGCTTATACCCATGCAAGTAGACATATAAACATATACATATATACATATACATAGTCCTCATGACCCCCTCACAGGGACCTACATTTGACTGTAACTAAGGTCATGCAGGAGTCTCCTTTGGGCTTCATGGGGCTCTAAACCCTGAACCCCCCATCCTGAACCCTAAACCCTAAACCCTGAACCCTTCACTCTGAACCATGAACCCTAAACGCCAAACCCTAAATTCTCGGTATGCCTTATCTTATTAGCGTTCAAGGCTTGGGATGCGGAGCATGAGGAACTTACAATTCGGGATCTAAGGGTTTAGGGGTTGAGGATTTCGGGCTAAAGGTTTAGGGGTTCGGGGTTTAAGCGTTAAGCATTGAAGCGTTTAGGGCTCAGGCTGAGTTAAAGCTCTTAACGCACAGCGCTCTGGATACAACCATCAGGGAAGGACAGGCATGATACCTTCAATTTCTTGCTCTCATTCTCATAGATTTCCCAACTCTGCTGCTATGCTACTTTTCTTGTGTTCCCTCCTTAAGTTCCCCATATCATTAGTTCAGCTTAAGGTTGATTAAGGCATCTTTGGGGGGGTTGGGAGGGGTGTAAACCTTAGCGCTTCACATCTGTGACACCTGAACAGTTCTGAAAGCTATAACCCTGAATCTTAACAATTGCTTGCCTGGCACCATCGCTACTGGATAAGAGAGTTTGTTTATGCTCTGTACACTTTGTTGTCCTGCGTGTTGTTTGTGTTTTTCTGTGTTTGCTCCGCATGCTTTATCGGATGACACATGCGGAGCAAAACCCAGCACAGGCCGCGCTTGCTATGCCCCCCGCGCGCGCGCTGCTCTTTCTCCTCAGGGAATCACCTAACGCTGAAAAATTTATCGGAAACATCTCGTATTTCCTTGCCAGACCTCCTTCACTCACTCACTTGCTCCTGGCTGTTTGGTAGAGATCCCAGAATTTGTCTCTTTTGTCTGGGAAAGCACGCAGCCCCTCACTCTCTCACTCACTCTCTCACTCCCCGGTCCACGAGATAAAACACGCAAAACCAAAAACAGGAAACTAGTCGCCAGAGGCAGAGCTTACGAAAAGCAAAAAAACCGGTTCCTGGCTAAAGTCCCGATCATAACCTTCGAAGCATATCTCACAAATTCTCCGAACTAGGCACGAGTACGCATAATACAAAACACAACGTTGTCCCCAGTAGCAATCCTCGGAGACTACAGGATACTTTTGGAGAGTACCTGAAGTTGTCCTACAAGCTCCAGAAACTCTTGTCAACACCAAGAGTCCAAGAAACCTAGCGGGACCCCGAACCAAGCAGATGACAGGCGGGCCTGGAAAACTGCTGACGGGTGACAAATGATATCGGGATTTCCATGTTTGATCCTGGTCGCGACTGTTGACTCTGGGCCTGCAAACCTAAACCTCATATTCAGGGCTTGGGGTTTAGGGCTAGGGAGCCTAAGGTAGGTGTACAGGCACATTACGAAACACGAGTGTTAGCCATCAGACTGATTATTCCTCATGGGGACGTGTAGGACATCATCTGGCTATCACTGGGTTTTCCTGCCTTGCTTGTAGGAGGGCTTTATACATTCATGGCAAAACCGATGAATTGTAAGAATATTCCTTATCATAACGGTTATGAGAACAATGTTAGCAATGACAATACTAAAACAGTAGTAGAAGTAGTCATGGTAGTAGTCGTCGTAGTAGTCGTGGTAGTAGTAGTAGTAGTAGTAGTAGTAGCAGCAGCAGCAGCACGAGGAGCAGTAATAGCAATAGTACAAATAATATGAGGAAGGTGATGACGACGACGGCGAAGGAGGCGACGACAACGATGATGATGATGATGATGATGACGATGGCGATGATACGGACTGCAAGGATGGCAGTCGCAAAAGAAATGCCAATAATGATACCCAACTTCCCATTGCATGTTCCGAAGTCTTTTGCATTTGATGCTCCATTTCTTTGGTAATCTCCTTACATGACCCTAATTACCTAAGCCCTAGACCCCTGTTTGCAACCCAAAAAGTCAGAAACATCTCGAGGTGCTGCAAAGACACCACGAGCTGCAATTGAACAATGAGTCTAGGGTTTAGGGTACAGGTTTCGGGGTTCAGCGTCCAAATCACACAAAAGCAGGACCCCAAACCCGGAACCTTACCGGTAAATCCTTAATCCTAGACCCGTGATGGAATTGTAGAGCTCCGATGTTGTCGGTAGGTAATGTCCATGCCGCTTGAGACTAGCAGGCGGATGTCCCGTCCCGATGCAAGAGCAAAAATGCAAGTGCTTTCCTCTCTCGCTTATTACAGCCCTACTTATACTACCCGTAAACCCCTTAAAGCATGCAGTATAACTCCCATGTAAGCCTATACCCAACACTCTAATGCATGAAGAAAATTCTGCAAAGGTGCACATGCAAGAGCGAATCTGTCAGCTGCCCTTCGCCCCCAATGAGCATTGAGCTAATGTAGTAGTTCACTCTTCGCATGCCTGGAGACAAGATCAGGGCGCGTGTTTGTAAGGGATTAGGCATTAGGGTTGTGGGATTTGGGATTTGGGTTTCGGATCCTGCAAACCACTGGGTGGTTCTGCGGGGTGCTACACTCGAGCCGCACTCCCCTAAAAAGAAAGTATGCAATTGTACTATGTTGGGGAGGGGTAACATCTGAAGGTAAGACTTGTCCTGAAGCCAGACTCCAAATCCCAATCCCGACTCAGCAAACCCTATGACCTATGAAATCCTTTATTCAAAGCTCCGAGAAATTCCGTTCATGACGACTACTCGGTTTGCTTCGGCTTTCTTTTCGCTGGGAGAATCGCAGCTTATATAAGAGTATGAGGATATATAAGAACGGAAGGTTTCCAATAGAATCTAAGGCATGATATCCGCCCACAAGGTACGTCCCCAGGACTATGTAGGGCTTAATAAAGCCTAATGAAATTCAAAATTGGGGGAGGGTACTCTTGGGGACAGTACGGTGACCCTAACACTCGCGCCTCGTTATTTGGGGATTTGGGATTAATTAAGGGATTCAGAGTTAGAATGGCATATGGGATTAGGGTTATGAGACTTGGGCTTTAGGGCATGTAGCTCACAATGGCGTGAAGAAGCAAGAAAAACGAAAGACCGATGAAAACCTAAGGAAACCCAACCACCAAAAGACCCAAGAGCAAGCCGCACCGCCAAAGAAAAACTCCACAAAAGAACAGCAAGCCGAACCCGTCCAAGCAATTCAGGCAGTGAAACATCGGCCATAAACTAATAGGAATGGGTGCAACGTCGGTGCTTCGGCGAGCAAGGGCGTAGAGCTGTTGGCAGAGGTCCCGTGTCTTGTCCTTCATTTTTCGTCGGCCACGCAACCCAGCCAACAGCTCCTCGTAGAAGACGATTTCGTCCTCTGTGACAGCTCCTTCGAACTGCGTATCATATTGGCCAGGGGCAACCTCAGGCGGGGGGCAGATCTCGGCATCGCCCGCAAAGATAATTAGGCCAGCATTTGCGTCATCGTTGTCCTGCTTCAGGACTATCGCTGATTCCTTGGCTGCTTGTCCAGGCACATGCGCGGAGGGTCCTTCCGGACAGTAGCGCCACACATGGTTTTTTTGCAGTAGCGGCTGGGCAGCTTCGTATGCTAGGCCGGTGGCGACTAAATGCCGGAGTTCTTCTACTTCCCAGAAGCACGTGAGACAGGTATCGTGATCCATAAGGATCAGGTGCACGGTTGGGAGCAACGTGCGCAGTAGTGACAACAACATGGGCCAGGCAGATGTATAATGAACTTGCTCAAAACCGGTGCCTGGGCCGAGCTGGTAAAAGAGGGCGCTCGTGTTTTCTCGAGTAGCTCCCACGTATGACAAGCGACTGTGCAAGAAAGCTACAAAGGGGTGTGCATGCGGTATCGTATGGAGCGGGCTCGCATCAGTGATGATATACAAAGTATCGATACCTTCCCGTCGCAGCCTGCGGAAATCTAGGGAGAGCTTGTGGAGGAATGTCACACTAGTATGGATGTAGCGGTGTGGCAGGGCAGTCTGTCTGCCACTCAGGGCGGCCATATGCGCTTTCGTCTGCGGGGGCCATGCCCGGTTGACCGCCGGTGAGCATGAAGGGGTCGTCTTTTTCCAGAAGGTATATTATTCTCCACCACTCTGCCATAGCAGAGTATCTGGAGGATGGGCAGCCCCTGGACTCAAATGACTAGAGGCTGGTACGCTGTCCGGGAACAGAAGCAGATGCCGTCTCCTCTAGGCGACTCTCTTGCCTCCGGGAAGAGGAAGTGCCCTTGATCAACTACTTTACGTTGCTCCAAATTTTCCGGCTCAACATCCCAGCTCCCCGGGTCTGGAAGTGGATAATTTTGTTGAAAGGATTTATCATCGTCATCGCCAAAGATTGTTTTCCCATGGTAGCACGTTGTCAACCGGCTCGTCGCACCTGGACTGCACTGTTTAGCAAAGTTGCAAAATCGAACTGCACACGCTGCCCGTCTTGACCCCCATATGCACTTGCAGCGTTTACCTGGGACCTGTCACCAAAGACGTTGAAGGGACGGGACCTATCCTGAGGAAGGCATTCACTGCGCACGTCTCTCCCTGAGGCCATGCTGGGCTCATATTCTGAACAACGTGATATCCTTCGTGTATAATTGAGTGAGTGAGTGAGTGAGTGTCGACCAGCACTTTCGGTGCGGCCTGCTTCCCACGTCCCTCTCCACTTCTCAGGGGGGCTCCGCAGGCGTCATCGCCCCCCTCCATCGCAGAGTTCAAAGTGGGGGAGCTAGCTAGTGCAGACAAGGATCGCCAACAAACACCATCAAGTTGGGAATCACGCAAAATCGGGCAAACATGGGAGATATTGCGCAACAGCTCATCAAATGGCAGCCTGAGGAACGCATCGAAAGCACGAACAGATGTAAAAAGGCCGAATTTACGCATAGAGAGCCCACCAACTTCAAGCATCCACCAAATGCAAGACTCCAGCTTGTTGACTGGGTGGGCCAGTGGAGCAAAACTCCAAGCACAGAGGGCCCAACCCAAACACAAAAACCGTGAGCAAAGCGCAGAGGGTGCGCGCATGCACCAGCGCTGAGGGCTAGAACGGTGGGGCTACCAGCAGCCGTCAGCGGCCAAGACACAAGACTCCAGAACGCATCCATGGTTTCACATCAATATAGCAGGCATACACAACATAGAAGATCAACAGGTTGATGGCAGAAGGGGTTCAGCCCACAACCAATGTAACACGCGTGCCCAATCAGAAGAATATCGCAACGTCAAACACTGTAGCAGGCTAGCCAACACACGAAATCATCAGGCCAAGTGCAGAGGGAGCTCGCATAATCAGCCCAATAACTCATAACTCCATCAATCAGTATAACAAAGCACACCCAACCAGTTTCTCATATCGTCACAAGAAACAATGTAGCAAGCATAGCCCACATGCTAGATCCGACGGCCAATTGCGGAGGGAGCTCGAAAACTCCACCGATAATCAGCCCAATAACTCATAACTCCATCAATCAGTATAACAAAGCACACCCAACCAGTTTCTCATATCGTCACAAGAAGCAATGTAGCAAGCATAACCAACATGCAAGATCCGAAGGCCAATCGTGTAGGGAGCTCAAAAACTCAACACACCACCGGCCCGATAATGCACACATGACCATGGCGTATGAAGCCGACCAGTAACTCCAGAACACCGTGCCGTTGCAAGAGGAGCAGAAATGCTCCATGCACAAAGGATGCAGACGCCGAGCATCCCACAAATAGGCACTGTCGCCCTAGGACACGGGACGGGGGAGAAGGGGGGTGCTCTTCGGGCACATAGCCCTTAGTGCCGCCGCCCGGGGTCCACACCTTTCCCATGAAGAGCCCCCGCCCAGAAGAGTGTGCTAGGCCCGGGGGTTCGCGTTTAATTACGCTTTAGTCTACGCCTCAGCTACACTTGGTCGCCAGGAACCTTTGTCGGCTCATCTGGGCCTGGGCGTGGAGCTTCTGCCTTGGTCTGTGCCGGCTCGCCTGGGTGTCGAGCTTCTGCCTCGGGCTGCGCAGGCTGCGCAGGCTGGCTTGACTGCTTCTTTTTGAACACCTCACAGGCTCCAACTTCCTGGGCCAGCATGATCGGACACACAAAACAATCAGGAGCCATGTGAAACACTAGAACTTAACTACAAACTAATCCCAAATTCTCCCAAGCAACGCCGAGTCTACAAAGAGTTGTCTTCCAATCACCCCGGACATCTTGGGATGGCACTAGTGTGTGTCTCAGATTACTCATGAACTATTATGAGTGGGGACTTCACCATGTTGTTTTCAGAAGGCAGCCAAGCAAGTCCAAGTTATTCCATCATGGCATGCTTGTTTGATTCGCAGTTTCAAGGCAATCTTCAAAGAAAGGGAAAGAAAGGGTCCGAGTACCAGACTTGACAGATCTTGAGGGAGGTGGATGGAGCCAAAAGACGAGAACCCATGGAGACCGCTGAAGGGACTAGGGTTCAGTTAGGGTTTAGGGCTTACTGTTGAGGGCACTCCAGGTACATTTGAAGGGCACGGACTGGCAATGCTTGGCATTGCGAATCCAGTGTTGCTTGGATACGTGGTGATTGTTCAAAATACCTGTCCCCGGCCAACATGGCCAGAATGTAGGTTCCCTGTTTTGTGAGGATCCCCTCTTCAGGAAGTGTATTCAAATGGTCCCTTTTTACAAGGACCGTTAGAACAACCCCCACATAGGTGTTCTGCGAAACCCCAGCCACTCCGTGTTATGGACGACGGTGAATATAGGAGACTGCCGGACATTGCTTGGTATAACTTGGTTCTTCCTCCCTACTTTAAATCTTCGATCCTGTGGCTTACTTGTGCACAAGTCTGGCGGGAGAAGGCGGAGGAAGGCGGAGGAAGAACCAAGTGCAACCAAAGCAAGACAACAGCCGCAAGGCAATAAACGCAAGAATGATGGCACGTAAGAATACCAGCAGGATGATACTCATCCTTCTTCTTATCAGTACCGTTACCCTTATGCCCGCCAATCATTATGATTGTGCCTCTTTGTACCACTACATCCGATCTGTGCCTTGCTTTACGTTCTTCGACCGCCACATAAGGCCGTCGAGCATGGTCGTCAGCAGCGAGGGGGCCTGCGGAGGCAAATGCTTGTCCCATAGTAATATCTTAGCTTCAAGTTTCAGGGTTTAGGGTTTAGCTTCAAGTTCCTTAACAGCAATGGATAGTTGATGAAGATTTGACACGCACTTGGGATATGTTGGATTGCCATGAGTGAGTGGCTTGGGGAAGACGTGGCCTCTTTCAGGTCGTTTCTGCAGCACGCTTTTGCGCCATACATTTGGCGTTAGCCTTCCGGGGTACAGGTCTTTCTTGAAAAAGTCATACGGCCTGTATAGCCCTTGATACACCTATATACCTCAAAGTATTGCATATATCCCTATGCAACATCCAAAGAGTCCTCTGATAACCTATATAGTCCCTATATAAACCCTAAACCAGGACTTTAAAAAATCCAGACATGCTCCCTAAACCCTCGACCCTAAACCTTAGCCCTATGTTAGAGTTTAGGGCAGGGTTGAGGGTATAGAGTTTAGGCTTGGCCCTGATATACTCCAATAATGGAGAGTGAAATGGTATCGGGTTTCCGTAAACAGCTGACCCTAAAATCAGAAGATCTTTATTATAGAGGCTCCCAAAACATGATCCTAAACCCTGAACCTACACCCTAAACCCCGTGGAAATTCCAACTGAATGGATGCCTCGTCGGATCCTCTGCTGAGTCATCAACAAACCCTGCAGGCATCGTGCTGTGATAGCGTTGTGCGAGGAGCCCTTAAGCTGCCAAGAAACAACAGAGGCATCCCTAATCATCATACCAAGTCAATCCTCTCTTCCCGGGAACACTGGTGGGCATTTAAAATTCAACCGGTTCAGAGGATTCCAAATCACTGAAATTTGAAAGTATGTTCGCGGAACTTCCAGCATCCTTGAGATTTCCTTCAACCATGGAAACTTACTAGCCCCTCAGTTTCCGAAGGTTGCAAAAATCCCAGCACTCTGAGGCCTTCGTGCACAGGAGAGGGATGATGTCTGGATGACGACTCCAAATGGCTTCCTCACTTGGAGGGTCAAGGGGACTTAGTAAGGGAATGGAAAAGACAATGGAAACTACTACCTTGCTTAAGGGAAAACGGTTAAGGATGAAAGGTTTGGTTTAGGGTCTTATAGGGACTTAATAAATATGCTTATAACCCTTTTCAGCCAAATAGTACTGTAACCCCGGCTATCGCCACTCTTAACCTGGGCCTGGGTACTAAACCCCCCTGATCCTCCACCTTGAATTGGAAACTTAGATTAAGTTACCATATTACGGGTGTACAATAAATAACAGGGTTTCCTTTTTATTGGAATCTAAACTGAGTTCCTTAACAGCAACCCAATTCAGGGCTGTCAGATTCTGAACCGAACTAGGGTGTGGAGTTTAGGGAACACCCGGAGTCGTCAGCGAGCACTGCCACATCATATTCAGAACCCTAGAAGTCTTGCACGTCAACTGTTGCAAGCTCTGCTTCAGACCCGCCCAGCCATTTGATTTTTTACGAGCCTTCCTGAGAAGCAAGAATGTCCCCATGCCGCTGAAGACAGCCCAGCAAATGCAGGGGAAGAGTTAGGATTTGTGGCTCAGGCTTTCTGGAATAAGGGATTATACTGTACATATATATATATATATCTATACGGGCCATATTCCCTTATTCCCTAGAAACCATCAGTAAGTAGGGCTTAGCTGCAGCCAGGCTCCTTTACGCTGCAAGGCTGAATATGATCAGAGGCTCACTTTCCAAGGCTCCATTGCATCCCATGCGGTGCTCACGAAACAACCCAGACCCTAAACCCTACAGCGCAAACCCTAGGACATTACTGGTGCAGGAGGCATTCGATTAAAATGATCGGTTTGGCCCCACTGAGCTCGAGCGGGAATGCCTAAGCCCCAAATCCTAAGCCCTCCCCTGGTAAGCCCCATATTCACAGTAGCTCACCTGAAATTGAACGTCACATTCTCACTGCCTGGGGCTTGAGGTTCATAGAAGCAAGATCACAAAGGAGTAGCACGCCTAGAGTTTAGAGAGTAGGATTTAAAGTTGACGAGTTGAGGTTCCAGGGTTGTAGTTGAATGTCTACGGTTCAAGGTTTAGGGTTATAAGTTCCCAAAGGTCTATCGGGCCGAGATGCCATGCCATAGTAGTACTGCGATCGGTCTGCACGGATCGTAAGCAAGTCCTTGGCTTCAAGCTCCCTAAACCCTAAATCACAAAAACCCTGAACCTTAAATCCCCAAACGCTAAGCCCTAAATCCCGAAGCCCTAGACCCCCAAACCCTGAATCCCAAACCGTAGACCCTAAGTCGCTGCTTTGCTGAATGGGCTGAAAGAGCTGTTGACTTGTATGGGGCTTCAGCATTGATGATTATAGGTGTTTGGAAGTGTTTGGGATATATGATCCAGGGTTGCCACCCCCCTCCCTCCCCTGGTATGGGCCCATGCTGGGGGTACTCCAGCCCCGGTCCCTACGGTTCTTTGTGGTCCTGTGCTGGCGTTGCTCCGCCCCGTGTGGTCCCTGTGGTGCTGGCGGTTCTCCCCCGCCTGTGGTAGTGCCAGCTTTGATAAAGGGCAAGTAGAGCTATGACCTTCAGCCTTGTAAGAGGTAAGTTTTCAGTAGTCTAACGCAGCAAGTGCGCACACGTGGGCAGAGTGGAGCATGGGAGGTAGTCCCCTGGGCAGCCCCATGTGACTGCTAGCACTCTTGAGACGCGACGAAAAAATCCCGTGAGTGTTGGCACTTGTTTCATACGCGAAGACCACACCAAGGTCCAGGAGTAATGACAGTTACGAGGATCTTGCGCCGGGCGCCCCATCCCTTCAACCATAGGCACTTTCGAGACGCGATGAAAGCACAAGGGGCTGAAAGCGAGGATTTGAGGCGTCAAGAACGGCAACAGTTACGACAAGGGTCGCGATCCCTCTGACTGCTGGCACTTTTTGAGGAGTTTAGGCTGGGGGGCGGGGGGAACCATACCTTGGGGGGGAGGTAGGATCCCCAGGACCAGAATCATATGTGCAGTAGGGCTGGTATCATGACGTTTGGTTAATGCAACTAGGTTCTTGAGCAATCTTGGTGAATGTGTATATTGGGTATTCAGTTCGGAGAACCCAACAAAAGCATGGGTCGAATAAGCTTACTCTCTAACTTACTGGTGCTTGGTAGGGAACCTCGGCATCTGATCCTGATAAAGACCCTATATACTGCAATACATTCCCTTGTTGCCGATAACCCCCAGTAAGCGAATGGGGACAAGATACATATAACTTATATGTTGGCTGCAGTATCAACATATAAGCTACAACATCCCACATACAACACCTGAAGAATTAATGCAACAATGTGAAACCTAGCAAAAGAATACGCAGTAATATGCAGTATTATACAACCCAATGCCACTGAAAGCAAATGATTATTCAAACACGCACTTTTACAAGATTGTACGTAAAGGTTTACAGCCTGCAGGAACACGAGTTCGACGGATTCCTGCCGGCTTGCCTCTGTAAAACCCAACGGCACTTGCTAAATCTAGATTGACAACAGGTTGGAGAGGTAGAGGATATCCGAAACCCTAAACCCTAAACCCGTTCGGTTTAGGGATTAGGGCTCGGGGGACAACATGTCGGAGATGTGGGACTTGGCCCTAAATTGCTGTTCCCATAATCGGGGAAATTCATGTAGGGACCTCTAGTGTAAGGAAGCCTACCATAGGAAACCGTAGTCTAATAAATTTACGCAAATCAGCGCGTAGCGAATATGGACATGCTTAATCCGCCATGCGCCATGCTACCAATGGGTCCGCAATCGTGGAGTCATGCAAAAAGGACTACAACATTACCAGCCATTCACCACGAAGTTCAAGAACAGAAGAAGAACCAAACGGAAAGTCAGAGAAGATGGTAAAAGGGAAGGCATTGGTGCTGGAACCCGTTCTGCCACCGCTTTGACCCAAGCCTTCAACACTCGTACCCTTCCATCCCAGCTTGCTTACCAACCCCAATCCCACATGAGACAGAGAAGCGAACTCCAATCCCAAGCTTGCAACTCAAAGCCAATGACATTGAAGGCAGTCCCCATCAACCCGAACCATCCGAAGCACCAGTGTCCTAAACACTACACCCTTAACCCTAACAAGCGTATTTGAGTGGCTCTGAGAATAGCCCCGGCTGACTCGATGGCCCCCTTGGCGCAATAGCAGCTTGCTTCAGGGCTTAGGGCTTAGGGTTTAGGGTTTAGGGTTTAGGGTTTAGGGTTTAGGGCTTGGGCTTTAGAACTTGTAGCTCTGAAATTCCTTCCCCCCATGGTCAAAGCCCCCCGCACCTGCCCCAACTATGAAATGGTAGATGACTGAATGTATGGGTGATGGGTGTACGCTATAGGGTTCAATCCATTTCATTGTCCGTTGTGACTTTACATTCGAATCCGTTATCTATTCTATTCAAACTAGTTGAGCTGAAGCCCAACGCACGGTTTAAACCGTAGACGGGGTTTAGGGTTCAGGGCCGTAGTACATCATGCAACTTAAGCCTGTTTTTTGCGGATGCAAGGTTACGGCATGGGCATGACCAGGTTCCCCCGAATTCCACAGAATTCTCATCTAGTCCGTTTTACAGGGATCTCCCAATCAATCCCATAAACTCTAGACCCTAAACCCCCAAACCCTCACGGAGATAATGGAGGGGAAGCGGCAGCAGGGCTGCAGCATGGGCCCTCGGCACTTCTGGAAAATGTCCACTTGACCAAGAAGCCTGCCGTGTGTTATGAAGGCTTTCCGATCCCCATGGTCTTTTTTCAAACAGAACACATTCAAGGATCTTTACAAAGAAGTCCTACGGTGGATACTAAAAATCCTTCATGACCCTAAGTACCGTATACTCTGCGAATTACAGTACTATAGTATACGTAATAAGGTCATGCAGGTATTTTAGCAACAACAGTACAACCCTTGCCTCAACAGCAACTTGCTCAGAACAGTCCATTTCAGTTTAAAGGTTCCCCGGACACCTGCTACAGTGTAGCAAAAACGCCGATGAATGGGCGGACATGAACTAGGTAGGTGTATTGCGAAACGCTAGCAGTCATAATAACTCGGGCTTTCCCTAGCTGCAACCCACACACAATTCTGCAGTTTTCGTTCTCGTTTCCAATTTGGCTCTCCGATTTGGCACCCGAACCTTAAACTTTAAGAATTATACAGCGGCTCGGGCGTATTTCAGTGTAGGGGAGCCTGATGAACCACCAATATATTTAATCATGGAAGATCACATTGACAAGAAAACGGAAACTGGTCTTTTTATGTGGTTCATAGGATGATCATGCATAATCACCCGTATTTTTTCGAGGTCCTATTCCTGTAACTTAGGTCTCCATGAGCTAATGGGTCTAAGTCCAATTAAGGTAGACTTTGGTCTTGGGTCATACTCTACTAGAATTCCACAAGCTTGATCGGGGGGAATGATCTTGCTAATTTTCAGCCTTCTTCATCGCTTGGTCCCCCTAAGCCCTAAACCCTGAACCCTGGAAACCGTGAGCTTCCAGCTTTGTCAACGGCCCACATGAGCGGAGAAATCGATTCGGTGCCAACCTCTCAGAGGGAGATTTGGATTAGGGTTTAGGGCTTCCTTCTGCTCTACCTCCCCTCAAACTAACAGCTAACATAACCCAGCCTGCTGAAAAAACACCTCCCCCCCTCACTCCCCTGGAGTGCCAATTTAGTTTTGGGAGGATAAACCCATGTAAACCTCAAACCCTTGAAGTTATACAGACCCATATACGCCCGCAGCTTACTACACATCCTTTTTGGGCTACTGATTTTGAGCTCAGGCCCGACGACCGTTCTCTCCACGGGGTCGGAGAATTGTATGGAGACCAACTTTGCAGGAATTGAAAAAAAAAACCTTGAACCCTGAACCAGGCCAGGTAGACCTCGTAAACTCAACTCCACATCTGGTTGAAAGGGCTCAACGTTAGGGATTTTGGGGTTTCGGGCTTGGGGTTAAAAGCTTAGGCTTTACATACGGTTGATACAACAAATCCTGAAAGACATTCAGCATTATATAAATGTTGAGCCCTGAATGAAGCCTAAACAAAATGGCTGCAATATCCAAATCCTCCTTATTTCTGAAACTCAGGTTCGTCTGAAGATTGAGCAAGAACCTCAATCCAAAGTCATGGTCAACCTCTTGTAGGAACTTTCAACCAGAGGCCGCTGTTTCGTGGACACTCAAGATCTTGTAAATCCCCGTATACCTCTATGTAGCCCGTCAATTTCTTGGACACCCTTAACACCCTGAAAGGCATACACCTCAGCACCTGAAGCCTACACCTTAAACCCTAAACCCCTAAACCTCTAAACCCCCTAAACCCTGAACCCTTAAACATCCTTGAACCCTGAACCCCTAAATCTAAACTCCTACGTACATCTCAGTGCCTGAACCCGGAGCAGGACGTTCTCCCTCTGACCACGGGCTGACCCTGCCAAAGCGTTTTGAATCTCCTGGCGGGTTCAGGGTATAGGGTTTAGGGATTAGGGTTTAAGGTTTAGGGTCTCAAGCCCAATCTTGATGAGATTGGGGAAATGGAAAGAAGAACTTGAAACGGGGCTGGGTTGAGGGTTTCAAGTTGGGGCTGAAGGCAACATGAAAACGCAACAGGCAAACAGTGTACCAAACTCAGGTTTACACAAACAGCTACAAAGGGAGACATCTCAATTTCTGATGAGCTCCAGGATTCTGTCATGGTTGACATACTTGCCCTTGATAATAACCTCCCACCCGTTTACCCACCCGTTTAGTAGTGACAGTTACCGACCTCGTATATGCAAATACTATATTGGCGGTCTTGCTGGTTAGAGGGTACGGTGATATGGCTATTTGTTCTCTTCCCTTCCCTTATACACCTCTCTGTAACCCATTTTTGGGAGGGTAGATGGGCTAGCATTAAACCCTAAACCCTAACTCTTGAAGAGGCATGGCTTCATGA
>CAJNIZ010048048.1:73311-87019 GCA_905231905.1 Symbiodinium pilosum | reverse complement strand
CATTTTCAACACTAACCCTAAACCCTACCCTTGTAGAAACACCATGCCCCAAACACCGGACATCCAGCCAGTGGATATCGGTTTGGGGTTTAGGAGTTAGCGCTCAGGGGCGGCAACTAATTTATCGCGCATCAGGACAGCTACTTCTGACAGACGCTGTCTTGCCAGTCAGGTAGCGATTTTGTAGCTGCTTGGGCCTTGTGAGCGGGAGCTCAGCACTACTACGTTTGGATGTCGCTCCATCCCATCAATATAGGCATATCCTACTACCGGGCGCGCATAACACAAACCAAAGCCTCGCGACTGCAAGGAACGAGCGTCGTGGTTAAGGAGGGTGAATTAAGTTGCCACATTCTGGGTATACAATAAATATTGGGGTGTAGCTTCTCAACAGCAACCCAGGATTTTTCGGCTTAGCTGAAAGCTTTGTCTGTTAGGGTTTAGGGTTTAGTGCTTGGGGTTAAGGGTTTTGGGGTTTAGGGCCGCTGCGGCCAACTCCATCCCATAGTTCTTTACGGAGGTCTTTTGATAAGCTGAAGTGCCCTTTTTCAACATTTGGCAGTTGTTGAAATTACCTGTCCCCAAAATGGCCATTAGGTAGGTTCCCTTCTTGGAGCCCTGAACCCTAAACTCTAAGCCCTACACTCCAAGCGCACTTCGCAAGGGATCTCGACCGGCAAGCGGTCCTTCGTCGTGTTCTTGTTGATCGCAATGATGACGTCCGTGGACCCCTCTGATAGCGTACGGATGAAAATCCTGCCATAGGTTAGCCATTCCCCAAGAAACGGGTTTTCTGTTCTTGCGGGTCCTAGTGTGGGAAACTTAGTCACCAGAACTACATAAAATGTGCTTGCAGGAAGGGCCTCAGTAATGGAGAATATGGAAAAGCCACATGAAATGGAAGCTGGGATTCTCCGTGGTGGTATATATCTAGGGCCTTAGAAAGAGTTTCGGCTTCAGGGCTGTGGAGCCCCTCGTCAAGCCTAAACCGTACGCCCTAGGCCCTAAACCCGAAGCCCTACACCCTGAACCCTAAACCCCACACCCTAAAGCCTACACCTTAAACCCCAAGCCCTTGCGTCATTCAAGCTCCTGCCGATGAGATCCAAAGTCCACCAGAGGCCCTCGTGGAGGTTTTCATCAGGGCAGTAATTTTTCATTGCTGTCCTCGGACGGCAGGCACGAGGGTTCACAAAGTTGGCTGAAGGCCTCTAAATACAAACTGGGATCATATAGGGGTTTCCTATTCCTAGAATTGGGTACTTTAATGGGAGTCCCTATAGCAAGGATTATAGTACTGCTGATGTCCATATTGGGGTCCCACCGTTTATGGAAACTACCATATAGGTGTGTGTAGGGGCAACGATAATTACATGCTAGCCTTTAAAGAGTGAGATATGTCTGGGCCTGGGAACGGTAATCACTGTGGAGTGAACGACACCGTACTCGATCCCTCTACAAAATCACCTACTCGACTTGACGCATTTCTTAATTAGGAACTAAATATCCTTTTGGAAAGTAAGAAGACATTCCTGAATAGGCAAGAAATTTTCCAATGCTTCCGGTGTGCTCATGTGTGCTCCCTGTCTTCCGTCGAGGCGTCAAGATGACTCTGCCCCTTAAAGGACCTAAAGCACGAACTCTGCCCCGAACCAACACCAACCATGCGGTACGAGGCACATGCAAGCTGCAACGAAAGGCCGAACCAAGTCCTGGTGCTTACGCGGCCTTTTCTGTTTGCAGGGGTTAACGTAGGGGCTGAACAACTGAAACTTGGCGTTGATACTTCGTGAACTCTCTGGCCTTGTAAAGGAGTGACATTCTGAGGTCAATACGTATTCAAGCTCCCAGGCATGATAATTGTACGTGTAGCAGTGAAAAATCATAGTAAGAATGAAATCGTAGTAACGAAGATACCAAGAAGAGTAGTGAAAATACGATAGCAAGAGATATAGCAACAGTTATCACAATGGCCATAGCCCACGTCTGCGCTGCATGTTATCTGCACAACCTCCGGAATGCCATGCCCTGCATGCATCAGACCCAAGGCGGAGATAGCGATCACTGCCTCAGAATGTTCGAGGATACAGAAAGGTTTTGGGTTTTGGCTTGTGGTTCAGGGTTAGGGGTTTAGGGTGCTGAGGGTATCCCTGGGGCTGTGAGTCTATAGGCAGCACTACATTGGGCCGCGAGGCTTAAAAAGTGCCTACCCCGGCTATTTGGAGCCCCAGGGTACTGCAAATTGAAAGGAGGACTCCCTGAACCTTAGAGACTTTGCTAGGACATGTTGGATCTGGTTTTAGATTGCTGGAGATCCACGGTTTGGGGCAGGCTTAGGATTTTGCGCAGTTTAGGGCTTAGGGTTTAGGGCTACCAGGATGGGCTACTAGACCAAACCCCAAACCCTAAGCCTTACTTTACCCTTAGGGCTCTCACAAAGAAAATCAAGTTCCAACAGCCCATCCTGGTAGAGAAGGCTACTAATACGGGGATATAGGGATATTAAAGGGATTGTATAGGGACGTTGTGGGGATGCAGGGCGCAATAATCGAGAATCAAATGGAAAACGACATGGAAAATGAAATGCAAAGGAGAGTATATATACATATATAGCTCGGTTTATAGAGGGGTTTTGTAACCCCAAGCGCCCAAACAAGGACTCTACAACTATCATGTGACCCTTATAAGTTCCTAATTTTCTTGTTTTCGGTCTCACGGTTACCAAAACCCTCTTGCCATTCTAAGGGCTGTCGGGGCCAGCCAAGGGTATGGAAAATCAGATGAAACAGCAAGCTGAAAATGAAATGGAAAGCGGTGTTTATAAAGTATACAAGTGTCAGGGTTAACTGGCTGTTAGTAGCTATAAGTAGCTTGCATCTCTTTTCCATCCCCATGCCCTACCAACAACCAGCTTTCCTAAACCCTATTACTAAACATCTAGTCCAGCACAGCATCCATGCATGTAGCCTGCAAAAATATGATCCAAAACATTTGGGGGTAGAAAAGTGGGGTGGGAACCAATTAATCGCTTCATACTAAAAAACCCCACCCCACGCTTAATATGACATATTCAGCATACGAGACCTTATATAGTGGGGGCATAATTGGCATTATGGTGGGGGCGGCGTTGAATATTGCTGTGAAGGTGTTACGCTTGCATCCGAACCCAACCTGAGAGTCCATAATCCAAACAGTCCCTGAAGTTCTGGAAGAAACCCTAAACCCTAAACCTCAAGCCAAGGCCCGAAGTATCCAGGCTTGTTATCAATAACAATCTGCTCAGAGTTTAGGGTTTAGGGGCTTGATAACCCCAACCCGCAAAATCAGGACCCCATATTCTGTCATGCGATGGCCATGGGGGCCTAACTTTGGGGGTAAGAGTTACTCAAATCTACTCATTCCTGAAGCTCATGCAAGTAGGCTCAACTCCACCCTCAACCCTAAACCCCCTCTGAACCCAACATCCTGCTTGAAGGTGCATAGGTAGTTTAAAGTGGGGTTATACATGCATACGCATCATTCAATTATATCGAGAGCTTCCCTATTCAACATTCATAACTCCACTGAGAACTGCCGCTGAAGCTTGGGAGCGTGCTGTGTGCGTCTTGGTGTAAACGTCCCCCATGATGGTTAAGATCCTGTTCCGGGTTTAGGTTTAGGGGTTGAGGGGTTTAGGTGTGTAGGGTTTTGCGTTTCGGGTCTGCTCAGTTCCGTTGGAGCTTCGACAGATTGACCATGCCTGGGTTGTAAGATTCATTGCAATCGGAAGGCAACCGACCGGAGCATGTTCCTCATTCCGATACCAAGCTTGAGAGACAGGCTGCAAGTTCCGAAACCAACTCCAGCGTTCTCCAACCTAAAGAAACTCAGGGGTTATATATGGCTTTATCAAGATAATGGACAAGAAAATGGAAGCTATTGTTGAAGGTTTAGGGGTGATATGAGGGCATATAGGGTCAAGCACCAGCAAAACACCCTTCGAAGGCCGAATCAGCTTGCAGCTCCTCCGAAAAACCCACTCGAGAATTCCTCTGGCCACACGTATAAGACCCAATCATAAATACTCCATTATTCTCGGCCGCGAGGACTCATGGCAAGTCACAAAGTTACATGCAACCTAAGCGGTACATCTTTGTTGTACAAGACTCCACACACTCGTTTTGCTCAAACATGGGTGGGTGCCAGGTTTGATCAATGGAATTCCATGAACATGCCTCTGCTCAGGGTTAAGGGTTTAGGGTCCAGGGTTTACATGCGGGGGCTTCGTAGGGAATAAGGGAATATAATCCCTACGTAATCCCTATATAACATATTCCATTATTCTCTAGTAACCCCCAGTAAGCTTAGGGACGTCTGGCTGATGCAGCAGAGCTTGCAGCCCCACGCCCGTCCTGCCCATAATGTACTGAAGGCGCGCATTCGCTGCGCGGAGATACAACTGTGACTCCTGTTGGCGGCGGCTGTGTTCGGCTTGGTAGGGTTTAGGGTTAGGGTTTAGGGTTTTGGGTTCTGCGGCGGCTTGGCTTGCTTCGGTACAAATACAGACTCGGGAAAAGGCTTACAACCCCCCCCCAAAAAAAAAAAGGCACCCAAAATTTGGAAAATTCCAATGCAAAAAGTTGTAAAAGGATCGTCGACATTTGTAAAGGTGCCTGGCCAGGATTGGAAACAGGATACATCTTGCCAAAGACCCACGACGTTTAGGGCTTGGGGTTTAGGGGGTGGCACTTTAAAGTTCAAACGGTGCTACAAATCCTGATGAATAGGTATATACCCTGATGAAAACATGAGAGACTAAATCGTTCCCAAAGGGCCACCTAGGACCTCGGATAACAATTCAAACATGATAGCTACACAATTCCTGATTCGTGTCAATCTGTTCCACACCAGTTATTATACACAACACTGGTCACTGGTCTAGACTTGGGCGGCCGGGAAGGTCATGGAAGCGAAGTTTCCGACCCGAAGGAGGCATAACAACTTTCTTTGCTTTCTTTTGAGAAGGATTTCCAGGGACATGCTGCAAGCTGTCAAAGTCTGTAATCCTTGTGGAGGATTCCAAGAAATGGGGGACTTGGGGTGGTTCCTATGACAATGGGCAAAAAATCATAGTAGTCTATCAGGGAGACCATGGAAGCAACTTGCGGACCTGTCTCGTAGCACAAGCCCAAAACCGTTCCTTATCCCGAGAGCCCAAACCCTAAACCCTAAAGCCCGGACCCTCAGACTTAAACCCTAAAACCGAAACCCTAAGACCTAAGCCCTAAAGCCTAAACCCCTAAAGCCCCCGAAAGCCCAAAAGAACCTCGAAGTGTACACCCGGATAGCGGCCCACGCCCATAGGGCTTCGGGTTGAGGAGTTTGGGGGTTTAGGGTGTATAGAGCTCTCAGGGCACTTTCTGGTCTGAAAACAACAGGACCCTCCGCAGGAAACGGGCCATTGAAGAAGCGAATTTTGCTAGGCTTTCCAGGAACTGTCTTTTAAAAGTTGGGGTCCTTTTTTGATTCTTTCAAACACGAGGATTACGATGGTCTGCGGGCATATCAGAAGACCCAGTTCTCGGAAACTCGCATACGAGAGTGGGGCTTTAGGCCCTGAATCCATGACATAACGCTTCCTCCTTTCAAAGCTCGAGCTAAAGGAAACCTCCAGGCCAAAGTTCTCAAGAGACAGCGGTGACCCAAAGCACACCAACCGCACAATGCACAAAACACGACATGACACCGAGTTCAGGAGGCAAACCTCACGCAAAGTTCCTCCACATCCTTCTCTTCTGAAGGTTTACAAAACGTTTATATTCGGTTATAATATATTGGGTGTCAATATTGGGGCTATAGGGATAATGGAAAAGAAAATGGAAACTACTACAATATTAGGGTTTTGGGGTGTAGGCCTTGACCCATTCAACCTGCTGATCCTGAACCCTTCCATCCATCCAAACCCTTTACATGTAGAGACCTCAGAACTGCTCATAAAACCTTAACCCATCACACCTACTAATCCTGAACCCTCCAAACCCTAAACCCTAGACCCTAAACCCCAATCCCTGAACCCTAAACGCCTTAGCCCTTTGGAGAGCCTCGGTGCTCGCGAAAAATGTTTCAAAGACTTCGAGCTTGAAGTTCATCAGTGCATCCTACCGTGTGTGCTGGGTTTAGGGATTAGGTGTCCATAGTACAAGGTTAACGGTGGAACGTGTAGGGCTTGGGGTTTAGGGTGTAGGGGTTTACCTGAACCCTGCATGTTCCTTCCTTTTAAAGATTCTGTCCTACATTTGTATAGGGTGTATTCCCCCAAAAAAAACTGACATCCAGGGTCCAGGTAGGGTCTGGGCGCTTAGGGTTTCTGCTTTAGGAGGGGCTATCCTTTTCTGGCATCTGCTTGGGGATCCTAGACCCTAAACCGGGGGGTTCTCTAGCAGGGTAGGTAAGCGGAAGCCCGATTCATGGAAACTCCCGTTGCCCTTCCCGGCCCGGAAAAAAAAAAAAAAAAGTGAACCTTGTCAAGACGTTTAGGTTTTAGGGTCTAGAATTATACGAAACCCCAGAAAGTTGCGGGTTACTCACTCAGCTTCTAAGGTGGGGGCTTCATGCGGTCAGTCATATCCAACCTGCTGCCAGGACTTCATCCCTTTGCTTTAGGAAAGGTTCCCTCACTAACACCCCCCTCATGCTTACCTCCCCAAACCCTAAACCATGAAGCTTAAATCATAAACCCACATGACGCGGATTCTATGGCCGTTTGCTGCCCAGCTCCACGACCCCTAAAACCATATGCTTTATGGTTCGGGCAAGAAAACCTGCAAGAAAGTCAAACTCAGATGGTAGGTCTGAGGGCAATCAGTGAGCCCTTCTTCTTCAGGCTTGGTGGTACTCCATCCTAAACCCCAAGACCAAACCCCTGAACCCTTGAACCCATGAACCAATGAACCCTGAACCCTAAACCCCAAACCCTTTCCTCGCCTCATCCAGGCGGGACATAAAAGTTCGCCTTGGATTTGAGGAGTTAAAGTCGCACTTTTTTTTGGTTCGAGGGCGCAGGAAGAACCTAACCCGGGTCTAAGGTGTAGGCAGGGGCCCCAAATAATCAGACTTCGTTTCCTTGCAACCCGATAAAACTTTTGCTATCAAGGAATAACATTCAAGTAACTTCTCTTCTATCGCGCAATGGGATTTAAGAAAGCGGATCCTACTTGTGAAAAAAGGTTCGTGTAATAACAGCCATAGTGCTACGAAGATGAATGGCAATGTTGCCATGCTACCGGCTAGTAAAGTGGTGCCATCCTATTTCTGCTGCTGATGCCAACGCGAACACAAAGAAACGCAAAAATGGGAGCTTCCAATAATTTAGGGGCCCATTGCGAATCCCAATACACGGCAGCCCTTATTCTAGGCAACCCCCCCAGAAAAGAGGCCCTCAATTTATGGAAACTGCGAACTAGCGGTAGACCAATCGGACACATGACAGGACTTCTTGGGCGCACGGCCTTCTTCCAACAACGCCGAATGCTCTGTCCTTAGTCTTCCGGATGCCAGCCTTGGGCGCTCTGTACATACCAACACTACGGCAAAAGCGGAAGGTGCTCGACGTTCGCCGGTTTAGGGTTAAGGGGGCTACATATGATCTACAGTCAATTGTTTCCAAATAGCTCATGGTCGTGGGCTCCTATTCAGGAATCCCAGTATTGACAACAGCTCACATGCCTCGAATTTAGTACTAAACCAGGAAACCTCGTCACTTCTAGGCTCTTGGCTCAAAACCGTTGTCAAAAATTGAGAATAGTAATAACGGTAAGGGCAATGGTGGCAGTAGTAGTCGTAGTAGTAGTAGCAGCAGTAGTAGGGTATAGTAGTTAGAATAGCTATAATAGCAATACTAATAAGCAATACTTGTCACCCCTTGAGTGCAACTGCTCTTGGGGGTATGCGGGCGTGTGTAGCCAGGATGTAGGCTCCCAGATCGCAGTCTGCCAGCTGACACCGACGCGAAGAAAAGAAACATCTACGAAAGCGAACGTGCTCGACCGGGAGCTAAAGCTTTACAGTGCTCGAAGCTGTGCCCCGCCTCTTGCGGGGGATGAGGGGCACTTGGACCCTCAGCAACGTGGGGTTTCCAAACATCGGAGGCCCCAGTGTTACTATAATCCTTGCTATACGGACTCCCAAAAGAGGCCCCAAACTCTTGGAAACCCCAATGTGAATTCAAGCACGCCAGCCCCTGCTACCGCTGTCTCTACGCGCCGGCAGCTGCCAGATGACCTTCGTGGCATCTTGCTGTCATCTCCTCACACAGCCAGTGGCCCTCCAAGCAGAAAGCATCATACGCTCAAACCCTGGAGGCTCAGGTACCCATTTAGGGTGTAGGTTTCTGGGTTCTAGGTAATTTACTTGCTCATAGGGACAAGAGAACAGATACCCCATGTATTCCAAACCATAAACCCCAAACCCTGAGCCCTTTGTGGCCCCGTCCTAGACCAGCCTGGGAGCTGAGCAGAGTGCAAGTTTCCATGCAAAAAAGATCCTGACCCCAACCTGTTTATCCTTACTTGGGGAATACGGGAATCTCATCCCTTTATAATCCCTATTATATATATGTATATATGTATGTATGCCCTCATTCCCTACTTGGAACCATAAGCCTGTGACATTGAAGGCCATGCATGTACTAGCAGGCCATTTCAACCACATTTATCGGGTGATATGTTCTTGTTACTGGGGGTTAGTGAATAAGGGAATACATTATATAGGGATGATATTCCCTCATGCCCCATACTGCAAGTAAGTCCAGCAGAAAACCACGCGCAGACAGCATTCTCGCGAGAGCTCCTCTTTGACCTTGTTCACCACCCTGTGGTTGTCGTCCTGGACCACCCGCGGTATCAGAAACTAATCACTTTGCAGTGACTGTGTGGAGGTCTCACATGGGCTGTTAATAGCAACCTGTAGTCACACGGACATGTACCAGTGCGCTTCCTCATGCCCAAACCCTCAACCCTAAACCCTCAATTCTTCAAACCCAGAATAAATGGAAATTGTATAGAGACAAAGGCAGGACATAAAACACTGCTCAAAACATACATGCTCTACAACCTTTGCAGCGAGATCGCATCAGTTTTCCAGAGTTGTTCAACTTTGCTTGGGCGGATCTGGGCGACTGGAGGATAAGGGTTTAGGTTCAGGGGTTAGGACTTTGATTTAGGGCTTAGGGTTTAAGATACATCATCCTAGCATATTCGTATCAGAAATGGTCTTAGCAGCACACATTCTGCAGCAAGTCTTCCAGTCATTAAGTAATATAACCATTAATCCAGTCCCCTTGATAATCACCACGCCACCTCCAATAAACATATCTTCCCCTGACTGTAATGGGTAATGATACCAGATTCGCGCGTGTTTGTTACTGCGGGGCCAATGGGTGATTTTAAGAGGAGGGGATTGGAGCTCATGATGTTCTCCATCCTCAGACTAGCGACCTCCTCTGCATGAACATGAAATCACCAGAGGGGCCCTGCAAAGACCTCTACCCCTTCAATAAAAAGTGCCGACATTGGGTTCCACATTTATTCGACCTGTTTGGGAGGAAAATATGACCACCATTTTGACACCTGAACCCTCCACCCCCAACCCTGGACCCGAAACCGCAAACGCGAAATCCTAAACCCCGACCGTACACCCTCAAGCCCAGGTAAATACAAATTGCGAATGGCAGGAGCAAAAGCAAAACAAAAACTTGCACAAAGCACACACAAAACTCCTGACCTGATCCAGATACAATTGGTATAGACCCTGAACCCGAAACCCCAAAGCCTATATACCCCCAGAGAACCCTAAACCCTATAAACCCCCGTTATCTCTCTAAACCCTAAACACCAAACCCTAGACGGGCCTCCTTGGCCAGCCCAAGCAGCAGGTCCGTTGCCCTTGGGACTCCACCAGCAGCGTGGAGGGCCTCAGAATCGCATCAAGGTTCCTTACCGTTGATATAACCTAGGCTTTGGGTCTAGGGCTTCAGGGCTTAGGGTTTTGTGCTTGGGATTTAGGGGTTTGGGGTTTTGGGTTTGGGGGTTTAGGGCTTGGGGTGTTTGGGGGTTTAAGGGTTTATGGCTAGGGCTTAGACTTCAGGGTTCAATAAAGCTGCCTACACCAAAAAGATTGTATACGGGTGTGAAGGGAAATGGACAAGAAAATCCAAACCACTATATGTTGCGTATTCCACACGTTTGCTGTTACAACCCTAAACTCCCAACCCTAAGCCCTAAACCCTGGACCCTGAACCCTAAAATCCTAAACTCCAAACCAGTTTAGGGTGGCTCAGGGCTTTGGCTTGGGGCTTCGGGTTTAGGGTTTAGGGTCTCCCCTTATCATGCATATCCCCACTATGATACCATGCTATGATGAGGGGAGCGCTTATCTTTGTGGAGGTTGGGGGAATTTTTCTGGAGAGGAAATTAAGATTCTGCGTGACCTTCGTGTGCTTCAAAACCCCTACTTCCCATGGTATAGGGCACTGAACGTCGTGCAGGATTATAAGTAAGAGCCGTATCACTGGCCGATGTTGATCAGTTTTTTGGGGGAGGTTCACTGAAGTGATGGGCAGCTAAGCTCGCTTGATGATCGATGCTATACCGCACCCCTATACCACCCTCACAGGTTCCCTCTAAACTAGCCTTAACCAAGCCCTAATTCAGGGGAACACTAGGGCACTGGCATTGGGGGTGGTCAGGGAAGGAATGCCTATCGCTTTGCAGGCAGACTCTTTAGCTGCAACATAGAACTTGGAGGTTCAGGTGTAGTTATACGTAAACTACGGAGAATACATGTAATCCGTAGTACCACCCTGATCCGGGAGACTTATATCCCTTTTTATGCATACCCATACATTACACCAAAACCCTAAGCCCTAAACCCCAAGCCTTTACAACCCCAAACCCCTATACGCTAAACTCTAAGCCCCAAAACCTTATAACTACCAATGAACCTGCTAAAAGGCTAGGTCTGAATTCGATGCTTTTGACCTAAACCTCTTTCGGTTTAGGGCTTAGGGCTGAGCGCTTAGGGTTTAGGCTTAGGTAGGGTTTAAGGGGAAGGGGATTATCAGCCTCTCATCCGAAAACAATGCGTCTATGGGCTGTTGTTGCGGATGCTTGGGAGATCAAGGAAACCGTTCAGCTCTTGAGATATGCTGCCGTACGATTCACTACAGATTGACTCAACATCTAGGTTCAGGGCCATGAATCATCTCCCCGCAAGTTGGGTCTAAAGGCTCGGCCTCGACCCTAAACCCCTGAGCCTAAAACAAACCCCAGACCCTAAAACCTAAACTCAATACCGTAGACCCCTGAACCTCTAAACCCTAAAAGCTTTCGTAAACCTTAGACCCTGAACCCTAAATAAATTGAACTCTAACCCTAAGCAGATCCAGGGAACTGCAGCACACTCCCTGACTTTGGCCTGCCAAACAGGATGATGGTCTTCACATTCACCAACAAAATGGGGGGGTTTGGGTTACATGGGGTGATGCAGTAGGGTCTAGAGGCTTAATTTAACTTGCTGGGAGTTAGTAGGGCAGGAGGGAATATTCTCTGTATAGGGATCACATTCCGTCATTCCCTACTAAGCATCCGTATGTTGAGGTTTAGTGTTTCATGGATCAGGGTTTGTAGGGAGG
Organism: Symbiodinium pilosum; assembly: GCA_905231905.1. NCBI lineage: Eukaryota > Dinophyceae > Suessiales > Symbiodiniaceae > Symbiodinium > Symbiodinium pilosum. Next base: position 75,351 of record CAJNIZ010048048.1, on the reverse strand, counting down.
GACGATTATTGGGGATTACATAGGGACTACTGTATGGGTCCACTGGAGCTTCAATTGTGGAGGGCTCTCAGGTTGCGCTATCATCTGCAGAAAACTGATATACAGTCCTCCTGAATATTCCTTCTACAATGAACCTTGAGCCCTAAACCCTAAACCCTCTTCCATTTACTTGGGCCGCAAAGGCTGCTACATCTCCACATCCTGAAGACCCGTACATCCTGCAACCAGAGCTCTGCGGTTAGTAGGGAACAAGGCAAAATGATCCCTGTATAATCCCCATATACTACATTACCTCATTCCCTACTAACCCCTAGTAAGTCTGTATGGAGAACAACTCGCGAATTCAAGGCTGCTCCCAGCTCAAATCTGGGGACCCCGGCAAGCAATATGATTACGGGCTTTAGGCTCCTGGGTTTCGGAGTTTTGGATAAGGGTCCAAGGATTTGGGTCAGGCTTGAGGGCTTAGGGTTGAGGTTTCGGGTTCAGAAGTTTGCTTCCCAAATCCCTCTCTGCCCGCATGAAAGTACACGGACGTCTGTGGGGACGAAATTGAGAGCATCGTTTCTGGCTAGCGCCCTGAGCTGTCAATCATGTGGTTATGCTTAGGTGCTCCTTGGCGCGTCTAAACATGAGATAATACAACTCTGTGGCATTTTGGGCACTCTAGTATCCCCCTGTGAGATGCTACTCGGACGGCCCCGCAGTGAGTTCTAACTCACATCGTTGGGCACAGAGCGTTCATGCAACGTGAAGAGGAAGTTCCCAGGAAACATGAAGACCATTCACAAACGCAATTTAGGGCTTAGGGTTTAGGTTTGGAGGTTCAGGGGCTTAGGGTCATTCGCATCAGGTGCCATGAGGAGCAGCCTCCGTAGCAGCGGCTGTAGTAAAACAGCAAGCTAAGCAACAGCTTTCATCAGACAACTGCAAAAGATAGCACAGGGTCATAAACTTGCTGTAGTAGCCTAGACGAAACCTGGACCCTAGGCCACCAGAAGGGATCAGAAAAGATAATTCATAGGATCTTAAACAAACGCCACCCAAAAGGACCCCGATGTAAGGACCCGACAATCCTTAGCAAGCCAGAAGCAGCCGTTCTCTCCCTTCATTGCTCCCTATTACGTAATCTTGGGGATCGAATGTGAGTGGGTGGATTTTTTAGGATCCTAGGAATTATGGTGCCCAGATTCGGGTTCATTGATGTTCCTTCGTCTTACCCTTAACCCTTAACCCTGAATTCCTCTGTTGGTGGGGTTGGCGATGAAGAGCCTCAAACGCAGCACTTTTATCCACAACGAACATAGCCCTTGTAGGAAGATGATATCACTAACCCCAAGCAGGCAAAATGCGGATAGCTACAGGGTCCTAATGTTCATTGTTGAGATTACCAACAATCCTCTATAAACCTGAATGTAGCCTAGCTTCCATTTCATGCCATGCTAATTTTTGGGCCGCGTAACCTCTACTATTCCCATATCCTCTTCTTCACGAGCCTGCTCTACCAGAACGGGCTATTGGACCCTAAAGCAATTTACGAGGACCCCACGAGAGTAAGGTAAACCCTAAGCCCTAAACCGTGGATTCAGGATTTAGGGCTTAGGGCTAGTGAGTGGTAAACCCCAAAGCCCCAAGCCATGCTTAGATTGAGGTTTAAGGTTTGGGTTTGAGGGTTTAAGGGTGTAGGGGTACTGAAGTCCCCTTATTGCAAGGGCTATGTTCACTGTGGCTGAGCATGTTGTGTTTGAAGCTCTACATCGCCCACTCCACCAATAGAGGTGAATGGGTTTAGGGTTGTGTTATACTACGCGAGCCCTGAAATCGCAGATCTCACCTTGTAGGCATGCTCTGTGATCACCTCCTGCAAGCCTGACACGGTTTAGAGTTCAATTCAAGGTTTTAGATTTAGGGTTGAAAAGCTTAGAAGATAAGGGCTTAAAAAAGGTTTAGGGCTTCGAATTTGGAAGTCTAGGGTTTGTGGTTAAAGGGTTCGGGGCAGTTGCTGCAGGACCTTTACGGTTTAGGGTTTGTGGTGTTAGGGTT
>CAJNIZ010048048.1:10640-73211 GCA_905231905.1 Symbiodinium pilosum | reverse complement strand
GGGGGGTGTGATAAAGGGCGATGTATCATGATACTACTTTATGGCGTTTCTACATCCACCTCTTTGACCACAAGCCTTTACTCGTGTCTGCACTGGCTTGTGGCGAACAACTCAAGCACCAGGCTGGCACTGATTCGGGTTTAGGGTCAAGGGCTTTCGTTCTGTGCTGATAAAACTTGCTATAACATGTACCATTCTCATCAATCACTGTAGCAGCGCTCAACTCACAATCCTAAAGCTTAAATGCAACAATCTGATGGTCCAAAAAGCAACCCTGAACCCCAAAGCCCAAAGCCCGAAACCCTAAAGCCAAAAGAAAACATCCTCCAAACCCCCAAACCCACAAAAGCAGCAAAACCCTGAAGCAGTAAACTGCTTTGGCCCCCAAGGAGCACGCTGCGGCCGCTCGGCGGTAGCTGGCCGCCTGAAAGTGTGCCGTGTCCAAGGGACCGAGTGGCCTCGGTTCACGTCTGCCCTGAGGCTACAAAGGGTCTAGGGGTTAGGGGTTAGGCCATTAAGGTTTAGGGATTAGGGTGATAGATTTAGACCTTGGGTTTCAGGAAGCTAGAATTAAAGTTGAGGTGTTGGGGTTTAGGGCGCCTAGGGATGTAGAGTTGAAGGTCAAGGGTCGACAGCTCAAGGTTTGGGGCTGAGAGCTGTGGATAGCTTGTAGATACCCTCAAGTCATAAGCTCTCAGCACCGAACTTAAGGAAGAGCAGGGTTGAGGGCTTACGGTTCACGGGGTTTAGGATTGCATGTTGCACAGAATTTGGGGTACCCTTGAGGTTTATAAAGCCAAATAGCTAGCTTGGTGCATCTTGGACTCAATAACAGCCCCGTTTAGGTGCAGTATGACACCCACGAACTCCTCTTATTGTATCTACACTGCAGCTGTCGTGGTGAAATAGGTATATGTGGGCTCTGTCGAATTCGGAAAGCTGGAGGTGAAGACATCTTGGCTTCTACCTCAATCCTAAAGCCCCATAACCCTACTCCCAGATACTAAGCCACTGAAACCCTAAAGCCCTAAAGCTTTAACCACTAAAGTTTGAAAGTTCTAAGACTAGTTAGTAGCTTCGGTTTTCCCTTCCGAAAACCAAAACCAACTAAAACCCTGAACCCTTAACACTTGTTTCCCATTCCTTTTCCCTAAATCTTCCTGAAACTCTTCAACCTAAGCACGAAGCCCGAAACAGCTGTTTCCAAACCCTCAAACCCCAAGCCCCAAACCCTAGCATTCCTGAATCCCAAACGCTAAACTCTATATATATATATATGTATAGGTATATGTATATATATATATATATTATGTAGCCCCTATGTCCCCCTTTGAAGGACTGCTTCATACCTACGGTCCCTTTATAAGGGGCACTAAACCCCCCCAAACCCTCTGCCCTCTATAACCTTAACCCTAAACCCTGAATCCCAAACCCTCAATCCCAAGGCCAAACGGGAGCCGCGGAGCCGGTCCACCTTCAGTCCTTGGGCTCTCTGGATTTTCGTTGAAGGGTTCTGGTCTAGGGCATACGGTTTAGGGGTTTAGGGGTTTGGGGTTCAAGTTTTTAGAATTTAGGGGCTGGTTTAGGTTTAGGGTTTGCAGGGCAGCTTTCTCCCTGTGGCTAAGCGCTTAGGGCTTGGTGTCTAGGGTTGAAGTTTTCATTAGTAGGCAATGGCTTAGAATGGCTATGACACGGGATTCTAAAGGCACCGCGTTCAAAGTTAAAGGTTCAGGGTTTGGGGTGTAAAATATAGGGTTCAGGGTATAAGGTTTCAGGTTTTAAGCAAAGACCGGTTATTATCCAAAATTGTCCCTTGTGTAAATCCAAAAAACCAACGTTTCCATTGCATGGTCCATCTACCATTCCATTTGATCCTACATATTTTGGGGGGCTAACAAGATCCCCCTGATCCCCGGCCTAAACCCTGAACCCTAACCCTACACCCGAAACCATTCACCCCTGAACTCCAAAACTTCAAAGTGAAGACCGAAATCTGCCAGCATTCATGAATCACGAAAATTCCAAACCCAAGTGCTCTGGTGGAAACCCCTACGTATCTCAAGTTTCTGTTTCATTTTCTACTTTCTTGTCCATTTGATTCTCCATCATGGTAACTCTAAAACCTCCATCTTAACCCTACACCCTAAACCCTAAAGCGGATGGCATTTCAATCTTTTGCTCCTATTTTCACTACCGAGAACATTTCCAGGTGGGTAATTAGCAGGTGACCCTCTAAACCCTAAACCCTGCTATTAAAGGTTTAGGGCTTAGGGTCCCCTAACAACCCATGATGACAATAAGAACTGCTCCTCCCTACAAACCCTTCTCCAAAATCCCTAAGCCCGAAACCCTAAATCCCCATATAACCCTACATAATCCTATGTAGCCCCTAGAAACCCCATAGAAAAGACCGCAATAACAAGAATCATTGTAATTGTCATAGCTATTTAGACCCTAAACCCTAGGTTCTAAGCTCTGAACCCTTAACCCTACGTCACTTCTGGCAGGAAGCCCACACCCAATGCTTCCGCCTTCGCAGCGTTCTCCGGTTGATCCCCAAAGCCCGGACACACCTTGCAAGGACTAAGGGAGTAGGCAAGAGAAGGGCTTTGGGTTTGGGAGTTTAAGGGTTGAGGGTTTAGGGGCTTGAACAAATGTTTTCAGTGTTGGGGTAAAATCCGAAAGCATCGCAGCGTTGCATTGCGGCTTTCCAGCAAAAACCATCCATGTCAAGGATACAGAGAAACTGTAGATGGACAAAATCCTGCATGACCCTCTACACCTACAGCCTGGTAGTCGGAATACTATACTTTTAGGTGGACCCCCCACCCAGCAATAGTGAGGATAAGGCATCATGGTGTTTGCGTTAGGGTCCTTTAATGCTCCTACTATACTACTATTGGAGAGTAGGTGGGCCCACCCAAACTTTAGTATACTTGGGGGCTGCGTTTGTAATATCTGGTTTCCACATATACGTTGACCCCAACATACGACAATCCTTATCAGGGTGCTCCCTCCTGTAAAAACCCCCGTAACTTTTGCACACTGCCAAAAAAAATACAGAGCTGGGGACGGTAACCCTGCGTGGTGGAAATGGGGCCATTTCCAATGTGTTGCCTACCCAGAGCAACCTAGACCCAAACTAGGTGCCAAGCCGTTTGAGTAGGCATGTGAGCTGCAATCTAAATTCTAGTGTTTCCCTTATCACACCTAAAATAGTCCCCTATAAATCCCATTTATAGCCCCCCTTTAAAGAATTTAGACTATGGCTCGTATAGGTTACTCCGGGTAAGTTACCTGCCGCCATGAGGTGCTAAAGACGAAAGGCAAGGCACCACCACGGGCACGCCAGTGAAGAGAGCCTCCATGAAGCCTTAAGTGCTCTGGTTGGAATGAGCTCTAGGGCGGGAGTTTAGGGTTTAGAGTTACTGTCAGAAGAGAGTACACCGGGACCACCATAGGGATCCCAGACCCCAAACCCTCTGTAGCTTCAAACCCTACAACTCTAAACCATCAAACCCTAGAACCCTAGATCCTAAAACCCTGAAACATTAGACCCTAAGAATTTGTTGTCCTTTCCTGGGTCTTCTTTCCGTTTCCTCAATCCTAAATCCTTTGGAATTTCCATTCTCTTTTCCACTGCCCCTAAACCCCAAACCGTAAACCTTGGTGGTAAGTTCCATCTTCTTTTCCACTCCCTAACCCTAAATCCAAGACCTAAGCCCGTTTCCTCCTAAGCACGAGGCAATCGAGCCAAAGAGCAAGGTTCTATGCACTTTGTGTTGGGATTTAAGCTTTAGTTTCGGCTTGAGTTTAGGGTTTAGGATTTAGGGATGAGGGCTTAAGGTGTAGAGCAATGTCTGAAGTTTAAATGTCCTCTTCAAATACTCAAGACTTTCAACAAGATAGCCAACGCCCTGATGGAGTGGGCCCGCAGCTGCACGCTCTGAAGCAAATGCACTTACGGTTTAGGGTTAGGGTTTAGGATTTGGGGGCTTTGGATTCAGGGATTAGGGTTTAGGAATTCCGGTCTAGGAATTCAAGGATGAGAGGACAGCTTGCACGCTAAAGTAGAAAGCCTCAACGCTTCTGGGCGGAAGTGGCAATCCAGGTCTAAGCCCGGAACCTCAAGCCTTGAATGCCAACAGAAAAAACACGTTGTCTTCACGAAACATTGGCCGTAAACCCCCAGCCCTAAACCGCCTAAACCCCAAAAACTAAACTCTAAATCCCAAACCCGAAGGTGTGTAGTGACAGGCAGCTATTCTGTCCTCCGTGGGTGAGGAAGACATCCACCTTACGGCTTGAAATTTGGATCTAAATTGAGCGCTCGGGGTTTTTTCAGGGTTCAGGGATATAATTGAGATCTATGGAATCTGGGTTTCAGGGTTTTGGGCTATAGGCGCTATGCATATATATGTATATAGGTATATATAGAAACTACAGCTTCAAGACTGTCGAGATGTATAACACATGATCAGATTCAATCTGTATTGGAGCCAGGTAGACATAAACATGTAGCTTGTTGCCAAACTTGTGGTCCTCTACGGCCCCAACTATTTCGTGTATCCAATGACGAAACCCCAAACGCTAACCGTGTAACCATACTCTTGACCGCCCCTCATATGAGCTATAGTCTAGCATCCCCCTTAGTAACGCCTATAACACTCCCGTATATAACTCCTTATATAACCCCATTTGAGGAGTTTAGACTATGGCCCATATAACAAGGCATCCAACAACATCCACCGTACACTGCCAGCTCTGGGAGCAAGGTGAATAGGCATTAAAGCTACAGTAGGGGAGTTTAGAGGGGACTATGTAAGGAAAATTGGGGATTGAAAGGAGGATGTCGAGGACTATTATTGGGGACTGTATCGAGAAAGCTATAAGCATCTGTCCTGCCAATCCCCACTAAACACCCGCAAGTGCATTCAAGCCCGAACACACAAGCCTCAGGATGAGCTTGAACCCGTTGCAAGTTCCCTAGCCCAAAATGTCCCCGCTGTTCCATGGCAATAGAGCTCAGGGAAATCCCAAAATGTCGACTGTACCCCCCCAACTACTACGTGAGCATACTGACATGAATTCAGTGGAGAGCCACGCCCGCTCGAAGTACATCCACTTGCGGCAGCACGGCTGCGCAAAAGGCATTCGGAGGTGCCTCTACAGGAGTGTGAAGGAACTTACTTTGATCTAACTTAGCTTTGCGTTTATTGCATGTCCATGCTAGAATACTTCAACTTCGGTTCCTGAACAGAAATCCGGGATTTCAAGCTTCCAAGTTCGAGGCTTGGGTCGTCAGGCTCGTTTGCTGTCAAAAGCTCAAACTTTAGGTTGTCAAATGTTCAGTTCAGCGATTACGTAGGGTTTAGGATTTAGGGTTTACGATGCTACGGAGGTTTCCCAAAGTAGGGGTACCGTTTTGGGGGTCCCCATTCTCAGAATTGTAATATTTTGGGTCTATGTTGGGGTCCCCCTATTTTGGGGAAACTAGCATATCCGTGCCCACCTGGAAGTGCTCGTCCAGGGCATCGGGCTGCGGTCCCAAAGCTATGAGAATCAGTGGACCACTTTCGGCAGACTCCGATCCGAAGGCATCGAAGACCTAGGATGGTTTAGGGTTTACGGCATAATTTGTGTTTATGGGTAGGATTTAGAGTGGAAGGCTCATTTTTTCAGAGCATAGGCTTTAGGGTTTAGCTGTCAGTGACATTCGACCAATGAGAAGTACGTAAAATCCAATGCAAACTGCATGGGAAGTGCTTTATAAGGATTCAGTGCAAGGGCTGAAAAAGTAAGAATAAGCCTTTGGGGTATGTTCTACTACAATCCTGTCAGGATTATGACAATGTTGATCATTCTTCAGGCCCCGGGTCGGGGTTCTGTTAGGGATTGCAAATCAGCTTGCACCGCGCAGGATTATCTGCCGATGTGCGGATTGCAAGTCCATCTTTGTGCTCTGTTAAAGAAGCATCCCACACAGCATGTTTTACCTCTGCACCACTGCATAAGGACAGTTTCCATGGGATATCTCATTAATGCCATTAGGGATAGTATATGAATCATTTTAAGAAATACAATCTCTTCTGAAAATTGGGGGGGAAGCTGCAACGCCATTATCATCCAGCAGCTGAGGTGGATTGTGTGCACAGCCCCAGGAAGGATCTGGGAGCTTGTGAAGAGATAAAGTCCACGTGAGCATGCGTAGGAGATGTTCCCTCGTCCCCAGGCCCTAAACCCAGGCGTTAACATTAAAAGAGCCAAGCGTCGCCACCCCATGCGGCTTGACAAAGCTCTTTCCTGAGGCTATAACAACAGCGGTATTGGTTGAGGAGAAGATCTGACTCTGTATTTTTTGCTACAGTAGACAGGTGGGGGGAGGTATTGTTAGCCCCCTGCCCAATTCATTGTCCATGTTCTGTTCAATTTGACTGATTCTTCATTATGGTACCCTCTTAGGCCCGAAAACCTAATCCCTAAACCCCAAGCCCCAAAAAACTGTGTACTACTACGCGGCATTAGGTCAGGCCTTCCAAGGCGTGATCCAGTGTCTTGAGCAACGTTTCGATAGAGGAGTTCTCGCTCGGCCATGAATGATGCGTTTGAGTTTTAGGGTTTAGGGATTAGGGCTTCGAGATTAAGGTTAGGAACTGGCTTAAGGTTTCAGTAAGCTTCAGACAGGGCGCACCATGCGTTTACATTGCCAGGTTTTGGAAGATGAGGTCTTTGCAGGTCTTAACTCCAAAGTCTAAGTAGCCCCAAACCCCTATACCCAATCAAACCTGAGCTCAACCAGGCGTTTGACCTTCAAAGGCTGGGATGCAGTAGGTCACTATTCTGTATACCTGCCTTGAGCATGTTCTGCAAGCTCAACCAACATCCCACAGTTCAGCATAAGGCCAGCAGATTTAACTGGGCAAGGCAATAAGGGAATCTCAAACAATATCCCAAAGTGCCGCCACCCAGGTAAGTTTCACTGGTGAGCTATGGAATTTCTACGTAGAGTCAAACGCGAGAGATCAGCTGCCTTGCCCCCATCTACCACCAGGGCTCTCTTCTCCGGCACGGCAGACCCCAAACCCTAAACCTTCAGCCTGAAGGACTCCTACATCAAAAGCGACACATGGGGATTGCGGGTTTAGGATTTCGGGTCTGTGGGGTCCGCATTCGGGCTTCATTAGGGATTAACGGGGAATATTTTGAGCACTTTTAATGTGCGTGAGGGGAGACATCAGCCTTGCAACTGGCAACAACGAACATTACAATACCTGACGCCCGCTGGGAAGTACTGATGAGGATAGCATGAGCATGACCATCAAGTACATGGGGGAGCAGGAACAAGACTATATGGGGGGCCTCACAAATTAAGCGCCCTTTTGGGGAGTGCCCGTGCAAAGGATTATTATTACAGCCCTGGATCCGAAGCCCTAAATCTTGAACACTTAACTCGTAAACCCGTCATTTTGCTGCCATGGCTTCCCCGTGAGGCCACATGGCCTGCCATCTACCACGGGGCGCGCTCTCCAACCCAGCTCCTGGCCAATGGTTGAAGGCTTTGGGATGTGGGGTTTAGGGTTTCAGGTAGGGTTAAAGGTTTTGGGTAGGGACTGGGGCTTGAGGTTCAAGATCTAGGGAAGCAGGTTTAGGCAATCAGGTTCTCAGACTCGGGCCACCAGGGCTTTAGAGTTGAAGGGCTTGTGGACCAGCTGCTGATTGCTGAAATGTCCATGGAGATACGTTCAGCTGATAAGGACTTACTTAGTTTCTTTAGCAGATCCCCTTTACAGACTTGGGACTACACGAGCTTCTCTTCTAAGCCTGCAACTAATCCCTCACATGAGGACCCCATTATAATCATATGCAAGTTATAGGGTCCTTAATACAGATATTGTGGCAACTAAAATCTCCTTATTCAAGAAGCGACGCACGAGCTCTCAACAGGGAGCCAAGCAGAAGATGTGAGAAGAACAGCCACATGAAAATGGCAGCGGCCCTTAGGGAACCGAGGGCATATACGGATCTATAGGAAATATAAAGATATTCTGAGGTCTTTATTGGTGATTACATAGGGGTTATTTCGATAAAACTCGAATGACTTTTGACGCCCGGCGCGTTGTTGCCGCGATGCTTCCCTTAACCCTAAACCCCTGAACCCTAAACCCTTAATCCTTAACTCCATGCCCAGGCCTTGATTACCTTACCTCTGGTTACTGGATTTAAGGTTTAGGGCTAGCTTGTGATTATATTGATTGGGTTTTGGGTTAAGGCTTTAAGGGTTCCGGAATCGAAGAATGGAAAAGAAAGTGCAAATTACTTTGTCATTTAGGATTAATCGAGGTTCAAAGTTTAGGGACATTACTCCGACGATGGAGAAACAACTGGGAAAGAACATGGAAACCTAGGCTTATACTAGAGGCTATATAGGGATTTGGGGCTGGGGGTTGAAGGTCTGGCTGGAAACTTTCTGGACATGGAAGCCCCTACAAATGAGTTTACTTGACGCAGGATCCTCGTTGTCTCCAGTCACAATGGTTCCCAGACTTGCAAGGACCACCCTACCTCAGATGTGTGCGGAGGTCTTCATGGCGTTCCATATCACAGGGAAAATTAAGAACAGAATCCCATGCTCACGATCAAAAGCTATGACTTCTAAAGCCTGAACCATAAACCCAAAAGCTCAGGGCTTTGGAGGGTTCGTTGTGCTGAGGTCAGGGGCCTGATGCGCACTTAGGCGGTCTGCTCGGTGTTTTCCAGGAATGAGGGAGTGCACTCGTCTTACAGTAGTCCCGAAACCCTACCCTCTATATATAAATATGTATGAATTTCTCAAGACTGCAAGGGACCTTAGGGATAGATGGGGATTGCGAGGAGCTAGTGCCTTCAGGTTTATGAGGGATTTGACAAACTCCCATGTTTTCCCCCCTATACTGGTCCGTATCATCAAGCACCAGGGAATAGATTGACTTCTGAATAGGGCCACTTGCTAGCGATGCCCAATTTGCGAAGCTTTTCCCTGAGACCACAACGTAGAGGCCGAAAACATTGGAGTGGGGTTTGGAATCTTGCCATACGAGAGTTACATAGTTTGCCTAGCAGCCTCCACGTGAGGTTGTAGGATCGCGGCCCTTTCAAGGTGCACAGGCTCCAAATCCCAAAAGAGTCAGAGTTACATAAGGATCGTGCAGGAATACATAAGGAGGGTGCCGGAATACTGTTCGTGGGGAATATTGGTAACCATTCAGGCATGTACAGTTGGGAATGGCGGGGCGGAATGCCAATACTTATTGACAACGAAGCCAGACAGTACATGGCTCAGGTGTGGGGGGTTGGGGACTGTGCTAGGCCGGGAATAGCTCCTGAGAAATGGGAGCTTTTCGAAGTGGAAGTCTCAATAAACAGAGGGGGACTCCTATAGACACCCTAAAATCCCCCCTAAGATACTGTGATCCTAATTACGGAACTCTCCTATTCTGGGGAACCCCCACACCCTAAACCCTAAACCGCATGGGTTGTAGACATCGGAGTGTGTCCGACACGAGGCCTGTCTTCTATATCACCAAGTACTATCATCCTTTTATGGAGACCGGTTAGGAGGAAGCTTTTGGAAACCATCGCGAAAGCTAAACCAAACCCGTAAACTCTTCCCCTTTTAGGGAAACCTGTAATTGGCAAGGCAGGTGCGGCCGGCTGCGCGAGCCTCCTTGGTAAGGCTTATGCCTTAGGGTTTGGGCTTGCAGGACTTTAAAATTGTGGCTTGGAACTTAGGACTTCTTGCGATTTGGGGTTCAGGAATTAGGGTTGAAGGTTTTGGGTCCCCCGATTCATAAAACCTCCCTGCCATCCTTATAACGAAAACGCGATACAATGCTAGTATTGTTGAGCAGTTTGCTTCCATGGCCTGCAAGGCATTCATCTTAAGGTGAGAGAAGTCGAGTGGAAGCAGAGTTGTTGTGTGCAGACATTCCCCGTGCGCTACTCTAAACCCGCATTCCTAAACCCCAGACTCTAAGCCCCTGAACCTTAGACCCTGGACCCCAGACCATACACTGTGATGGATAGTGTGCACAGGCACAAGGACGTCTGTCTCGCATGTCCGCACGCCTGATTGATTATCACCTGCACCTCGGGATTGTATAGGGACTACTATCAGGATCCATTGCTTCGCTCTGTACCCGAAAACCTAGACCTTACACTACAAGGTTTCATTCCTTCATTCCCTGCTAACAAAGGGGTACGAGTAAGCAATGGCTGCACCAATCCTGGTGCTACCACCCCCGCGCTCACACGCGACGGGCATAAATTCACGTGACGACATAAAGGGGCTTGAGTGGGTTGGCAGGGTTGGGGGCTCAGAGTTTAGGGTTTAGAGGGTTGAAGGGGTTTCATAAAATGGGTTTGAAGCCTTGGGGTGTAGGATTTACCTGTAGGGCTGCTTTTATGGGACCTTTTCCGCAAAGAGTGCAATCTTCGAGGATTTAGGGTTTAAGGTTTGGTGTTCACTCCCCAAGCCTTAAGCCCTAAACCCTGAAACGCGTGCGAAATCCCTGCAAGCCGGGTCCTGGATCAGCTGCAGGGGATCCTCCGCGGGCCCTGAATCCTTCACCATAGCTCAAGATAATGAGGTTTCCTCACCTCTATAGGTCTCAGGTTTAGATTTAGGGCTTAGGTTTTTAGAAGTTTGAAAGAGGTTAGGGGGTTCAGAGGGTTTAGTGAGGGGGCTTAGAGCTTGGAGCTTGTATCTCAGGGATTTATCTAGAGACCCTCAACTTTTCAGGTTTTAAAGGCGAAGTTTAGGATGAGTTCTCCCGTTTAGGTGGCTTCTGGGCGGCTTCTGAGGAACATAGATTATATTACCAGAATATGGGTATATGGAACATAATATGGCTTCCTTGTAATGGTAAATACCTCAACCCCACATATGACCATAATTTCCATTCTGCTTTACATTTTGTCCATTTGTTTCTCCGTTTGTAAACCTTAACAGCAGCTCAATGTCGCCTCCGGCTTGGTACCTGCAGCCCCCAGTACACCTCTTAGCACTTATGCACATGAGTTCGCTTCTGAGTGAACTGAGTCGTGTTTGGGGGTTTGTAGGTTATTCAGGGTCTGCAGCAAGCAAGAAACGATTGTTATGATAAACCTCTAGCAGAACCAAAAGCAGAATTCTATCTTACTCCATTTCCGGGGCTATGCTACCTCTTGTAAACATACACTTGACTCGACAGGGATCAAATGGATCTGATTGTAGCTGGGTACGCGCCCATGATCTTCCCATGAAACCGCCGAAAGACCTCATGAAGCATAAACGCCGTCTAGATCTCTCTAGTGTAGTAATGTTTTAGGACCATTGCTCGGAGCTTACTTCGGCATGCAACGGATCATTATTCGTCACTCAAAAGTTAACGTCTGAATCATGGCAGGATAGTACAAACCCCCGAGAAAGGTACCGGTTTACGACTTAGCTACGAAGGACCCCTAGACACGCCTATACTACGCCCCTACGTTCCCCTTTGATTTCCCTTAATTATCCCGAACTATCCCTAAAAAGCCGTAACTAAACCATGAATCTTGCTCGGGGCTGGGCCAGGTTTGAAATCACTTGTTGGTCGAATGCCGGGATTTCCGCGCAAGGCACAAGCAGATCCAAGCCCACCACTGTCGATTGTGGAATTGGCCCTGCTGACTGAATTACTGTTAAGCAGCTTGAATTAAGTTACCAATAATAAGGGTATAGAGTCAATAATAAGAATTCTTTATGATAGTATCCTAATTTGGGCTTCTTAGCAGGTCCCCAGTTGAGGTGCATGGCTTGTGCCTTGTCTTACTTTCCGGTCTCCAAGCAAGACAGGCGCTGAACAGACATTTACAAACACTCTCAGCTTCCAAGTATCGCCTCGAAACCACAAGCCCTAACCCAAAACCCTCATCCTTTAACCCTAGGCCCTGATTAAATCCTAACCCTAAACCCTAAACTCAAATCCCAATAAATCCTAGACCCTGACCCTCAAGCATTGAGCTCCTCATTGAGCGAGTGCTCGAACCGGTGGCCAGCCGCCCGCTTAGCACCAGGCCTCAGGGAACGTCAGTCGGGGCTGCTGTTCCTGGGGGATTGAGTTTAGGGTATAGACTTACTGGAGGTTAGTAGAAAGTAATGGAATATATTCTGTAGGGACTATACTATTCCCTTATTTCCTGCTAATCACCTGTAAAGTTAGGGAAATTGAGTTGTTCTAAAGGTTTCGGGTTGGGGGATTAGGGACTAGGGTTTGGGCCTCAGGTCAAAAAAAAACAGGATTCGGGTTTAGTGATTGGGAATTAGGTGTTTGGGTTCTAGGTTGGGTACAGCTGCTGGGTTTGTGGGTATACTGTAAATAGTAGGGTAGGGACAATATAGGGATTATGTTGGGGTATATATCGGGATTTAGAAGGATTATAGAAGGATTACGTAGGGGTTTGTTGTTTCAAGTAGCTTGATTCAACCTCCTTAACAGAAAAATAGAAGTATTTTTGGGGTCTCAAGGGGTTTCTTCGGTCAGCAAATATGGTTTAGCGATTTTCGCGTTTCGCCTGCAGGGCCTTTCATATTTAGGATTTAAGGATTTACGGCATCGGGGTTGTGAGGCCTGGGGGTTTTGAGACCTGGGATTGAAGCTTTGGGCCCAGAGGTTTCATGCCCCGGCAACTCAAATAATGTAGAGGCCTGAAAAATGACCTGCATCATGTTGAGGTCCATTTGAAGTACCTTAAACCATAACTGTACATGGCATCTAGGATTATAATATTCGGAATTGCCCACATTAGATCTTTGGGTTTGAGGGGTGGACCCTAAACCCTTAACTGCACATCCCTAGCATATGCGTGATCAAATACTCCTCACAAGGTTACCGCAATCTTACTCTAGGGTACTTAATAATTGCCAGTATGATTTCGAAGCCTATTTGAGGTACTCTACACAATACCAATGCAAGGAATCCAGGATCATAAAATTGGCAAGTGCTCCTACAAACTTCTGTAAAAAGCCAAGTTTCCGTTTCATGTTCCTATTCTCTTTTCCATTTGATTCGCCATTCTCCCTAAACCCTACTTGGGCCCCTGCATTGCTGTACTAACTACGCACAAATTTCTCTAAACCGTAAAGCCTGATCAAACCCAGGCGCTTGTCCAGCAGAGGGCCTACCCACGTGAAGTTGACGCCAGCAGAATCGTAGACCTACCGTGACAGGTCTACATAACATGCTGGCATTCCTGGGAGAGAGGCGTACCGCATTGCAGCTCTCCTTGTTGATGAACTGCAGAATTGGGCTTTGCTTGCTTAATTTGGGTACGGATTTCAGGACAGCAGTGGCGGAGCAGTTAGAATGTTTTTGGGTGACAAGTGGCTTATCCCCCATTGTTTTGCTAGCTTGCTCAACGCGGCATGCCCACCCCCCCCTAATTTACGCATCACGCATTCTCCACGTAACCTCTCTTTTTTCAACTCTTACAACCCCTACAAAAACCGTACAACCTCTTATAACCCCTATACAAAGCCTACAGGGCCTCTCTTACAACCCCTGTAAATACCCTACTACAGAACCCCATGTAACCCCTCTTATAAATCCTATCAGCTCCAGTCGTCATGTGCTTCGCTGATAGCATATCCAGGTGCCTGGCACAAGTCCGCCGGACAAGAATCGGCCAGAAATTCCGCTGTACTGACCTGGCACCAGTTAAGGTTCAAGGTTCAGGGTTTCTGGCTTGGCAATTTTCCTGCGAGTTTCCAGAATAAACCCTAAACCCCGGAACCCTAAACGAGTTTCTGAATCTAAGATTTGAGGCAGCTGTCCTCGCACCACTCAAGCAATTTTACCGACGGGCGGCAATCACTTCATAGGGTTTAGGGCTTCTTTACGGTTGATGCTTGAGGGTTTAGGGCCTGGGGCTTAGGGTTGAGTGTTAGGATGTCAGTTTCAGGGATATTACCGAGGACTTCATGGCACAATGCGCACTCGAATGGAAAAGAACATGAAAAATGAAATGGACACTTGGGTCCCTTCAAAAGGATTTAAAGGCTGTCGTGCGTGGCGTACGACCATGGAGAATCAAATGAAAAGCAAGATTGAAAAATGACATGGGAACTGCAATTATACAGCGTGTTTTTAGGGGTATCCAAGATTGCAGGCCCCTCTTGGGGAGTCCCATGATAAGGATGGAGATATCCTAGGATTTATTTCCCCCCTTAAGATTTAGGGAAACCTCCGTCTATGTCTCATAAAAACGGTAGTTTCCATAAGTAGGAGGACTCCGATTTAGATCTCAAAGCACTACAATCCATATGATATGGACCCCCAAACAGCACCCCTAATATCAGGAAACCCCTAAATCTGGAAAACAGTGTTGATCTTTGCGTGTGGGTTGGAGGCCGAAAGACTCGTGGGTGAAGGACAGCGTAGGGTTAAGGATCGATTTGAGTCCGTACACGTTTTATAACCCTTGAATCTCAACCTTGAACACAGAACCACCCATGATTTGTTAGAGGGATCATCTGGCGCTGACATACACCCAAGCTTTGTAGCCTGAGGCATGAACATGGTTGCAAGCTGGTTTGAAGTTGGGTCGTGGACACGCGGTTTCGGGTTTAGACTCTAGTTGTGACCGATACCTATTGACTACCCCTTGCCCTTAACCCTAACAATTACATCTCAAAAGCCCTAAACTTTATACCTTAAACGCCCAAGCCCTAAAACCTGGCACCTTTGCATGATTTACTCGTGGCTAGTAAGGAAAAAGGGAAAAGAAGCCCTATCTAATCCCTACATAACCTTTTTCCCTCATTCCCTGCTGACCCTACTGACCCCCAGTAAGCCTGACCCCTAAACCCTAAACCCTAAGTAAGTCTTGTAAAATGAACTTTGAAGATGACTTGCCGGAAGCGCAAGGTTGAGCTGGCTGAGGAGTAGCGCCGGGAGGAGCCCCACAGGCTGTAGACCTGAATTGGGGTTTAGGTTTTTTGGTTTGGGTTCAGGGTTTGGGGTTTAGGGTTCAGCGTTTAGGGTCCAGGGTAGGGTTTAGGGTTGGGTCTAGACTTACGGGTTTTGGGTGGTATACTGCAGGGCTTTAGGATCTAGAGTTTGTGGTTGAGGGTGTTGTTAATGAAAAACACGTGTGGCGATCTTATGTTCAAGGCATTGCAGCTTGAAACCCACACGTTTCATGTCAGCTAGCTCCCTTGAAACCCGAAACCCTAAACCCTCAGTTGCTAATGACTATCTGGCACGAGGCACGACAGGCCAGTAGGCGAAAGAACCGAAAGAGTTACCGAAGAAAAGCGATCCCTTGGGGTTGAGCGCGTCTTTGTCATCTCCGGTCTCGGGTTTGGGGTTTAGGGGCTTTTGCCCCAAGGGCCCCTGGGCTTCGGACCGTCCTCCATGCTGAGTGGAATGCCCTTCGCTTGAAAACGCTGCAGGCACTCCTGGCGCGGCCGTCAAAAAAGCTGCCAAAACATGTTGGAGATCCTTACTAGGATTCCCCTATATATCCTGGTAGGATCCCCGTATAATCCCTATATCCCTGAGGTTGTGTAGAGGCTGAAGGTGAAGGATGAAGGTTTTTAGTGTTTTTGGGTTTAGGCCTTAGGGACCGCCCTGAATAATCCATCCTGCGTCATGTTCCTTTTCGTTCCTGAACGACAAGATCACCGTATTCCGAACCAAACCTTCCAAGTGGAAGGATCTACACCACTTTATAACTCAAAAAACCCTTTTAAGGGACCTTCCCCCATGCCTGGCCCCGAAACAACCCCAAGCCCTAATCCTAAATTCCAGAATTGTCCATTTTGTTTTGTCATTCCTGGACCCCAGACCCTAAAACCCAAATCCCTAATTTCTAGATCCCAAGCCCCCCCGGCTTGATGCCTGCAGCGGCTTGAACTGCCTTCGCTGTTCGAGTGCCTCCTGCACTGCAGGAGCTGAGGAGTTTGAGGATTTTAGGATGTGTGGGGATGTTGGGGATTGGGGAGTGCAGTGAATTTAGGGGTTTAGAGGGTGCAAACGTTTCGTAGCCCTAAACCCTGAACCGTAAACACTAAACCTCAGACCCTAAACCCTAAACCGTGTGGGGCCTTGTGCATCCCAAGCATGCTTTTCAGAGTGGTATCTAAGCCAGGACCCTAAATCCTCAAACCCCAAACCCTGAACCCCTGAATCCCTAAACCCTGCAACCTAAGCTGCCCTGGATCCGGAATCCCTCAATCCTAAACCCAAACTACCCTAACACCGGACCTAAACCCTAGACCACCCTAAACCCTATATCCCGTATCCCTAAACCCTAAATCTCTCAATCTTAGACCTTAGCTACCCTAAGCCCGGACCCTCAACCCTAGACCACCCCAAATCCTAAATCCCTAACCCTGAATCGCTTAATCCTAAACCCTAAACCGCCCCAAACCCTAAACCCTCACTTGCTATGAACCCTTTTTGGGATCTAAGCTACCTTAAACCCAAACCTACCCCAAAAACCTCTAGGCCCTAAACCACATGGACGAGGCTGCGGGCCCGGATGTTCTATGCTTGGCTCGATTTCTGCGACAAATCCTGCTGTTGCCCGTTTAGGGTGTAGGATTTAGGATTTAGGGCTTAGAGATTAGGACTCAGGATTTAGGGTTTAGAGTTTAGAGTTCGGGACTTAGGATTGAGGGTTTAGGGAAGATGTGCAAATAAATCTTTGTTTGACTACAAGCCAATAGCCAGAGCGGGACCAGAACCCCCCAATCAAGCATTACATACCCTACATATCCCCCCTTAGCCCCCAACAAGCCTACGTAGCACAATACTCGGCTTCTCCTGAACCCCAAACTCTTAAGCCCCAAGCCCGGGCCCCAAATCCTTGCACCCTAGAACCTTTAACTTTAAACCCTGAACCCTTAAACCCTAAACCCTGTAACCCGAAACCCTTACACCCCGAAATCCTAAAGCCCTAAAGCTTTTAACCCCAACCCGAAAACCTCAGCCCTACCCTTGGGGGCCTCGGCCGTGACCCCGGCACTTCGTAGGATGTTCTCCCAGGCAGGTTGGCCCGCTCCGGGTCCAGCGATGGTCAGGATGCCCCTGAGAGGTTAGGGTCTAAGAATTTGGGAGAATTTGGGTTGAGGGCTGAAGAATTTAGGTTTAGGGTTGAGGGAGTTGAGTTTAGCGATTTGCGTACAGGTTTGGGGGATTTGGGTTCAGATTTGAGGGATTTGGGTTTGGGGTGGAGGGTTTAGGGATTAGGGTTGCAAAGCCAAAATGACGAGCATGCAAATGTCTCATAGGGTTTAAGGCTTAGTTAGGTTTAGGCTAACTCAAGAATCCACGACGAGAGCCTTATCCAACCCTAAACCCTAAACCAGCTACCTAAAAAAATGCTATGGCTTTCTCGTTCTTCTGCCCTCAAATCTTAACAAAGGGGGTGTCTCAAAAGGGCCTACTGGGGAGGGACCCCTGCGTAGGGACTAGGGATGCATGGGAACAAGGATTCTAGAAGCATTGCTTTCAGAATCCCTAAACACCAAACCTTCGAACATGGACCCTAAACACTAAAGCCTAGAGCCTGAACCCAAAACTTGACCCCCAATCCCAGAAACCTACCGCCACCTTCCTCCAAAAACCTTGAAGCCTTTTTTTCTCCAACAACCCCTTAAAAACCTAAGCTTGAACCCCAAAACCCTAAGGGAATATAGTATTTAGGATTGTATTCCCTCATCCCCGACTAAGAACCCATTTTAGAAATCCTCTACCCATGGGGTTACATGCTTGACCAACTTGGCCAAGGCACGCGCAGGGCAGACCTGACAACCTCGCAGCTGCCGCTGCCTGAAGGGGTTTCTCAACAGGGCTTAGGGTTTGGCACCTTAGGTATTGCGGCTTAGGGGTTTCTCAAAACGAGGGGCCCTTGAGGCGTACGCGCCGAAGTGGATCAGCAACAAAAACAGCACCACAAGCACAGTTGCCCTCGTGACACATGGAAGCAATGGCTGCACATTCTGTTGCAATCGCAGCTGATAGATTGTGGAAGAATCTTCCCAGCAGGGCATCTTAGTAATCTCCACAGCCTTACTAAAGGCCCACTTTCAAGGCCTTCACAGGCCCTTGGCCCACAACGCTCCTAAGCTGTGTGCCCCTGACGACTTGTATTTCCAAACCTTACACAGGCCCTAAACCTTACACCCTAAAACCCTAAAGCCTGTATAGACTCTAATTAAAGTCCACAATTCCTCAACACCTCAGCGCTGAACCAGCCCTGCTGGGCTGTTAGATCCGATCCAAAACCCCCAAACCCTAACGAACCATCCTTTGGGTAACCTTACTGAGTTTCTCGTACTTCTTATTATCCGACTATTAGGGTTTGGTGTTTTGGGTTTTGGGTCCACCTAAACCAACCTAAAAGCTTCCATCCCACATGCTCACGAAGCTTCTGGCCTTTTTCTAAATGTAGAAGTTTAATTCATGAGGCTCCAAAATCGACACCAAACATATACATTCGACAATTTTTAAGGAACGGAACACTACATACAATCACCAAAAAATAGCATAATAAACGGTCAACTTCAAATTCCGGGAACGTTCTCCGTCCCGCGGCCCGAACCCTCAGCTCCTGAAAACCCGATATTCCCCTCCAACCCAAAGTTTCCATGTCATTCCCATGTGATTGTCCAGCCTAAGGCCTAAATCCTAAACCCTATAGCAGTTTGGCTTGAGCCACAGCCAATATTTCCCACATAATTCTTGGGATTAGGGTTCAGGCACACGTAATTGAAGATGAAATGGCAAGAGAATGCAAAATGAAATGGAAACTGGGATGGGCTGTAGGGATTGATATTTTTCATGTAATCGTTGGAAAGGGGCTCCTATCAAGGAATGTATTTCAGGACAATACTCAACTGCCAAAGGGACCCCTGTGTCCCCTCAATCAATGTCTTTCCCATTTCTCCAGTCTCCTAGTCACAACAAGCAACAAGAAAAACCCTACACCCAGCACATCCCTTTTCTACCCACCACATCCTCCGCAACAACCCTTGTAGAGCCATCATATATTCTCCACTACCTCAGTCAAACCCGCAAGCCCCCAGAGCTCCCCCAAGTAGTCTCCACAATTCCTCAACTAGTGCCGAGTTGCTGCTAAGTGACTTGAATTAAGTTACGACCATTATGGAGAATACAATGGCAAAATGGCAAATGAAGTGGAAACTGGGATATGTAGGGGTCTCAGCAGCTTAGATTAAGATGCCATTAAAACGAAGCCGGCGCAAGTACACCTTTGCAGATATCCTACTTTGGCAACTTAGTTCTAGTTCCGACACCCGAATTACTCCGACATAACCCGTGACTCCATTGCATTGCTCATGTTCTTTTCCGTGTGATTCACCATGCTTTTTTGGTGACCCTAAACCCATGTAAGTCCCCTATCTATATGCAACCCGCTACCCTACAAAGGCAGCCCTAATCTCTGGCTCTACACTCTGAACCCTACGCCCTTAACTCTTAACCCTAAACTATACACCCTAAGCCCTAAACCCTTAACCCTAAACCCAACAGACCTACACGCTAAAGCAGCCTCAAGGTTGATCAGCGGGTCGCAAACAACGACCTCACACCGTTCAGATATCAGCTGCAATCAAAATGTTGTACTTGGGGTTTAAAATTCAAGGTTTGAGGGTTCTGGGCTTAGGAGCTACAGTCAATACTTTCTTACTAACTTAGGGACTCCAATAGGGACTTTACTAAACTACCAGAAGGACCCCTGTGTCCACTGCTAAGGGTCCCTTAAGAAGGCTAATATTGACAGTGGATCATATACAGGTTGGTTTACGGGCCGCTTAAAGAGGGCGACAGCACCCTTTCGTTCTTTGTACAGGCGGTTTAAAGTTTAGGGTTTAGGGCTTGGGGGTAGCAAAAGGAATGCAACGGGAACCCTAAACAGGGAACTCCAAGAATATAGTAGGAATGTAAGGGAACAGCTATATTCTTACTATATTCCTACTACATTCTTGAGGTTCCAGTTTGGGGTTTCCATAAAAGTCCCTTTAACTAGGATAGGGCGTAATACAAACTTGGAGAATTTTGCAATCTCCACTATCGTGTTCCCTTGATACATGTTTTGTTCATTTGCGAACCTTAGCTCCTTTTGTGGGTCCTTCTACATGGTTTAGGGTTTGAGGTTTTAAGATTTACAAAGGTTATCATATGAGCTATAGTATAAACTCCCAGTATCCCTCTTGATAGCGCCTACAGAATCCTCTTTATAACCCCCGCTTAAGCAGTTTAGACGAAAGCTCATATGTCAAGATGTAGAAGAGGGAATCCCATTTTTTGGGGAAATATTTTGCCACATCAGTACGCAAGGAGAGTTGCCAGTGCGAACTGAACCAGGGTTTGGGGACTTAGGGTTACGGGTGTGGGATTTGGGGTTCAGGGTTTCATCGGGATTTCCGGTTTATGGCTGACAGATGCGCAGGCTCTGCGGGCCCGCAGTCATTGCAGCGTTTGCAAAGGCAAATCCTCGCCAGAGCGGATACGATAGCTATGGTGCTAAAAATGATGCTGACATGTTTCTGGCACTTTTCACTTTTTCCACTGCGACGATGACGGATTGCGTGACAACATTCTGGGTGAATTATGATAGCTTGACATCTTGGCAAAGGCCATTTGGGGTATACTCCTAGTAGCAACAGCAACTAAAGGTGAGCACGTATGAGTAGCAATAATTTGCACAGAACATTCGACAGCGCAGCTGCCCTTCGCTGCGCCTCTGCGCCGATCGTCTTCAGCCAACGCAGCGTGCCGGGCAACATCATCTCGGCCATGATCTCCTGTTTCATGGGGTTTGTGCAGTGCTTTTCAACTCGTCTTGCTCGTACCAGCACTATTGCGAGTACTATAACAAGTACCAGTACCGTAACTTGTAGTCTGACTAGATCAAGGCAAATCCATCCAAGCATCAGGATTGAAGGTTTAAGATTTAGACACTTTGCGGTGTAGCTTCATGAAGAACCAAGTTTAGTTTGGGCTCTTCGTGAAGTAGGAGAGGGTTGAATATAAACGAAATATGCTCGAATCCTTAGTATAGGGACTCCCCAAAATGCGGTTTAGGGTTTAGGGGCCCTCAGTTTGAGCAAATCAGGGTCCAGTGGAACTGGCAGATGGGTCCCAAGCTCTGCTGCTACTATCTTTAAGAAGTAAAATCAGATGTAACAGCAAATCAAACTGAGACGAAACTGGGGTTGTATATGAGTTCAAGGGTTTAGGGTCTTAATCTTGCTGGCCGCTCGTGGGAATGAAGGAATGAAAAATGGAAGCTACCATGCCAGTGAGGATTCATTATACGGGCTTACTACAGGGATCCTAAAGCCTTCAGGGTTTGGGGGAAAACCCTAGACCGTGCAATACCTGATAAGTGGGAAGCCCCTGAGTCCATGTCATTCCCCATTTGCTTTTTCCCTGCTCTACTCTCAACCCACCAGATGAAGACCTAATGTAGACCCGTAATTAATAAAGCCCCTCCCCTAGGGATTTTAATGGGGATCCTAAGATTAAGGCCCTCAAAAGGAGGGGTTATTAATCACGCGTCTACATTATACCATGTAACCCTCTACATCTCTATCTACCCCCTACGATTTCCTATGATTAGTACGTGTCCTTGAGAAGCATGCGACCCCGGACGTAGCCTTGGCCGGCCAATCCGTATTCAGCCTGGAGAAGAGGATTCAGGGTTTCCATTAGTGGGAATTTGGGCTTAATCCTGAATTAACCCAGGGATCCCCCACAGGGGTTTAGGGTTTAGCCTCGTGTTAGGATTCAGCCGTTGCAAGTTAGCAGCAGCAGATAAAGTCGGAGGTAAAATCACACATCGGATGCGCGGAACCCAGGCTCTTGTGGGGACCAACACGCACCCAAAGCTGTTGAGAACCAAGGGCCTCCAAAAAATGGTTGACCTCAGTGGGGATGGGTGGGGGCTTTTGAAGGACCCTAAACCCTGAACCCGAACCCAAAACCCTAAACCGCTACAAGGGAAGTGACCACAGATGCAGATCTCATATAACTGAAGGCTCCGTTGTCACAGGCAACCAAGAATGCTAGCCTTTGGGATCTAGGTTGAGAGGTAAAAGCCTTTGGGATATGGGTTTAAGGTTTAAGGTTCAGGGTTTAGAGAGGTAGATGCAACAAGAATTTGAGGAAACGGAAGACGGAGGAAGATCGATACTACAGAGGCTGGCACCCAAGAAAACAGAGTTTCGATGACATCAAGGGCCACTGAGAGAGGCCACTGAGTCACTGCCATCATAAAGAAGATAAAACATAAGAAGCATTACGCCTAAGCCTGAAGCCCTAAACCCTAAACCCCTGAACCCTAAAACCTCAAGCCCTAAGGCGCTAAACCGTGTTGTCATTTTGCTGGCATGTGTCTACCATCTAGTTCAGGATGCTGAAGAGATCTAACAAAGACCCAGTTGACATTTCATGACTCATGAAACGGAAATTCCCATACAATCCCTTAAACTCCCCGCACAGCCCCTAGATGATCCCTAGAAACCCTCAGTTTCCATTTCGTTTTCCATGTTCGCTTCCATATGATTCTCCACTAGTACCCATATGATTCTCCACTAGTAGTAAACCCTACACCCAAGTTCCTTAAACCCTACACATGCCTGTCAACCCCGATGAGGGTGGGTTCCAAAAATTACAGGCACCAGATATAGACCCCAGAAAACTAGAATCCTTTTAGAATCCATTTATAAGCACTCCCAAGAATGACCCCTGATTTATGAACAGGCCCTAAACCCTGAACGCTAAACCCTAAACCCTCAACCGTCTTGAACAAACACTGTCAGCTCTGTCTGCCAACATCTTACACCTCAAGTCATCAACCCTGCGATCCATGTCATGAGGCCCCTAAACCAACAGCCCTAAACTCCCAATTTTCCGAAATAGGGCTTAGGGTCTAGGTTTAGGGTTTAGGGTCAAGGATTCAGGGTCTGGGGTTTCAAAATTGACCCGGAACCCTGGCGCCTTCAGCCATCAACCCTTCTGGCCAGAATCTCACGGAACACGCATAACGCATTCTGTACTCACTACTACTCGTAGTATTACCATGATGTTTTACTACTACAGTTATCGCTATCATCATGTTGTTGCTCTTCTTACTACTGTCACTACTGGTATCATTTATGGCTCTTATTACTCATAACTGCGGGCTCATGGAACCTGCAATGATCCAATGGCGCCGTACATGGCAGGCTCCCTGCCGCTGTAAAGCTCCTTGCGGCTTCATGAGGGTGCATGTGAAGGGTTTAGGGTTTAGGCTTTAAAGCCTATAGCCCTACATATTCCTATACATCCCTGTATGTCCACATATGTTCCTATATCCCTGGCGTTTGGAGCGCGAATATCACCAAGTCTGACACAGGTATTCTTGCTCCTCATCCTCCTTGTCCCATTTTTGCCATTACTGCGATTGCGGGAATAGGTGTGCGTGTGACCACCGTTTTAAAGGACGGTAATCTTTGTAGGCCCTGGATTTCAGTAATTGTTTGGGAGAGGGTCGGAATCAAGGATTTGGCACGGAAGATCTACGCACATGTTTTACCAAGATTGGTGTGGTAGGGATCAATGATTGAAGCAATTGAGAAACCGATGGAAACGGCTTTGGATGTGGCTATTTTACCCGCGTAGTGCAGAATCAAAGCGAAAATGAAAATGGAAAATAAAATAAAACTCGCATGATGAGGATTTCCCGAAATTAGGGATACCTGTTTGGGGGTACCGATAACAAGGATTATAGAATTGGGGGGCCTATATTGGGATCCTCCTGTTTATGGCAACTACAAGATAATAGGGCTAGCAGATCTGCCACTGTGATGCACTAATCTTCAGAGCTGATACCAAGTGTAGGGGCTACGGTCTAGGGATTGGGGTTTTAATGGCTTTGATAACAACACACTTCGCACCAACCATAATCAGAAACAAGAAGTGCTTCACAATGAAAATCACACCTATGCCAGAAGGCTCATCCAGGCACACGGCACACGGCGCTCCGGCTGCATCAGAATGTCCGAGTGGAACTGGGCGCCCGTGTCCTGAACTTCAACAAGTTCACAGAAGATTCTGCCGCATCAACTAAAAATGGTTGCCTTTGTGACTCAGGTGGACAGGTTCTACTGGCTGTGTAGGGATGGGTCGAAATTTGGCCCGGCGCAGTATGTAAGGATTTAAGGTTTAGGATTTACTGTTCACCATTTAGGGCTTAGAGGCTGAGAGCTTAGGGGCAAGTCGGATCTGGCAATGACATGCGCGGGAGATGAAACATGGCTTGAATAAGGAACCCTAGAACTTAAAATCACCGAGTTATGGACGATCCTAGGTCCTAGATGCTCAGGTTCCCTTCCCGAATAATGAAACCCCACCCCCCGACAATCAACACTACCACGATGAAATCGGGAAATATATGCTACTAGCAGGCAATGAAAGCTTGTACATTACTGTGCCCCTACGAAATTATCTGAACAGCGGGCACACCAAACGACCAAACATCGCACTTACCCTAAAGCCTGAACCTTCAACCCTAAACCCTAAACCTTCTTCTGGAAAACTTACACACTAAGCTCTAAATCTGAAGTCAACTCCTGCAGCTCCAGGACCCAGGTTACCGTCATTTGGGCCAAGTTACACATAAGTTACCATAAACAGCATGTGTGCAGTTAACAGAAGGTCTATATACATATGGGGGTACTTTAGTCCTAAACCCTAAACCAAGAAAGATCTTTTCACTCCCTCAAAATTTGATCTCTGCGAGCCGCAAACAACTTTAGCATGTTTTCTGGCAATATATTACACACATACAACTTGAAGGTCATATACACTTGAACAACTCTCCTAAACCTCAAACCCTCAACCGTAAACAGTGGTTTCATCCGTAGCCCCGATATTCCAGGCGGATTTAGGGCTTGGGATTTAGGGATAATGGTTTAGGGTTTAAGATTTAAATTTGAGGGTTGAGGATTTAGGGTTAAGCTGTCAGGCTTGGGGTTTAGGAGTGAGGGTGTGGGACTGAGGGTTCAGATCTTCTTAGTCAACCAAGGGTTTAGAATGTAGGATTCAGGGTTTAGGGTATATGTGTCTGGCTGCCCGCAAGAGCAAGAGGCTAGCGAGAAGGCAAGAGCCATGATGATTGCAACTGCACTAACAGTCTTGCAGGCACTTACCACAAATCCTTGCGATGCGGACTCCCCAGGTATCGTTACAAGAATCCCCAAAACACATGGCTTCACTCCCTACTAACCATTGCTAAGACAATGCCTGGCGAAGTTGCTGTTTCTTACCTTAGTGTCTACATGTGTCTACGGTCTAGGGTTTTCGCGAACTCTCAAAATATGTCTCGCAACTGCTTCTAGACTGTGCCCAACAGTCCTCAATAGCTTGTTGCATCTGCTGCCTGCACAGGTAGTGCACTGCATGTCCTCAATCAAGTTGATCAAAGGAGAGGCTTTAGGGTTGTGAGTTTAGGCTTATGGGTGTGGAGTCTAGGGTTTGGAGTTTAGATCTCAGGCTTAGGGTTCAGGTTGAGGGTTTGGCAAGGGGCTGAGATATGGCGCATTGTTGACATCACCATTCACACGGGCTTCTTACTTCAAGCTCTATCATTGCAATTCAGTTGGAAAGTTTATGAAATTGCGACACTCTCTTGGGAACCCTATGCAGTACTACTCTACATGTGTCACCCTACCATGGGCCAGAAAGGGACCAAAACACAATCCAACCGCTACCAACAGAGGCCTGACGAACCTAGACTTTCAGCCCAATGCAACTTCAAAATCTCAACCCTGAGAATTTTCGTAAAACTAAACCTGTTGAATCTGAGAATGCTAGGGCTAAGACACTGTGCTTGACGAAGGTGTAGGGATTTTGAAGTAAGGCAATTCAGACAAACCGCGACCTCAAAGTAGTTGAAGCATACAAGCCACAACCTCAGAAACTAAAATGTGTAAACATCACTTAAGAAGAAGACCCCACACACCCCGATAAAAATCGATATACCAAGCCTGTTCTTTTCCAAGGCAATATCCAACATTAGGGTCTGGCGGGCGCTTATTGTCAGGGGAAAGGAATCGCAACAAATCCATCCCGTACTTTTACCGCAAGCGCTCTGACATTCTTAGCACGTATGGTCTGGCAGACTTGCAGGGTAATCGTGTTACAAAGCCCACTGTGGTGATCATCTACGAGTCTGAAACGACGTCGTTGTCTATGCATGGATTGCATAATTCAACCCCCAAACCCGAAATTGTATTGATGCCAACTCCCGAGTGCTATGGGGGTGGGGAGTGGGTTGTAGAGTCTATGTTCCACAGGGACTACTGTAGGATCCATACCTGCGTTCCCCACAAAGCATCAGGTTGAAAAAGCCCAAAGCACCTAGACTTCAACAATCCGGGGGTTCAGGATTTAGTGTTTAGGGTTTAGGGGGCACGTAGCTCCATGTTCAATAAACCCTAAACTCTAATCCCTGACCCAGTCCCTAGACCCTAATCCCTAAACACTAAACCCCAATCCCTAAACCCCGACTGGTAGAAGGCAACTTGTCGTGATCAGAGTTTGGCGGTTTTACTTCCTTCTTACAATCTACCAACTCTGGAAGCTGCAACCCTTACAACCGTTTATCCTGAACCTCCTGAACCGTCAAACCCCAAACCTAAATCCCAAACCCTATACCCTCCCTGCACCCTATGCCCTCAGCCCTTGGCGCTAAACCGGAGACGCTACAACCTAAATCCAAAACCCAAACCCTAAACCCTGAAACCATGAAACCCCAAACCCTAAAACCCAAAACCCTATACCCTAAGAGTCCAAAACCCAAAACCGTAAACCCTGACGGCCTTTATAAACCTTATAATATAACCCTATATATCCCCTTTACATGTACCTGATACCCCAGCCTCGTTCCACAAGAGCACGAGCCACGCCCAGCGAGGGGTTGATGTGGCCAGATGCCATCGGGAACCTCAGCCAACACAATTGAAGTACCTTTACAGTAACGGGGGATGTAGGGGATTTATCAAGGAGCTATTTAAGGTTTTGGGGTTTCGGGCTTAGGGTTTTTGATTCTCGAATCCTTTCCAGGCGATGTATTGGGGTTATATAGGACTTTACCGTTTAGGGTGTACGGGTTGAGGGTTCGGGGTTTAATGATTTGGATTAGAGGTCTGTGGATTAGGCCTTGCGCTTTAGGGTTAAAGGCTTAGGGTTTTAGGATTCTAGTTGAGGCTTACTTACCCCAATAACGGAAAAGCAAATTCAAGGAATTTCAACCACCAAGTGGGCCTGGGGGTTAGTCCACTGAGTGATTGGGTATGAGGTTGTTAGTGCTTCAATTTATGGTCTACTAGGGGTATATAGGGGGTGGAAAAGAAGTTGGAAACTGCCAAGCTATTAAAGGCTTGGAGCTGATAAAAAAGGACGCGAGTACGTGACCAATGATGTGATGATCGCCTGCGAGTATCATCACCATTGCCACTCTTCTGACTACTTTCTGCTGTCCCCGAGCTTCACAGCCCTGACCAGAAAGACAGGGATGCAGTCCGAGCAACACGAATGCAAAGGTGTGTGATTGCGCCATGGCTCGCCAAAATAGAGAATGCGGATGGCTGCGATATTGCTTGAGACTGCAGCAAAACATGCAAAGGACGACAGCAACCTGAACAAGTTGAAGAACTGTTCGAGAACCTACAAGAATTCTATGGAAGCCTAAACCCTGAACTTCCCCGAACCCTCAAAACCTAAATCCTAAATCACATTCATCCCACGAGATCCGGAGCACAGCCGCGGCACTCCATCTGCAGCTGGAAATGATTCACAGGGGCATGTTAGCTACCCCCGAGAATTGGGACTGTTACAGTTGTATCATAGTTCTAGGGTGATTGTTATTAGGGGTTCAAGGACACTAAAGTCTGATTCACTCTGCTATAGTGCTAGGAACGGTAGTGTCGGAAATCCTCCATACTCCACAAAGCTAGGAGGCTTTGGAGTTCAGGGCTTAAGGTTTAGGATTTAGGGCTGAGGGTTGGGGTTTAGAGTTAAGGGTTCAAGGCAGGCTTAATGCGACAGCTGTGCGATGCAAAAGCCTACATGAAAGCTGCGCGATGCAAAAGCCTACGTGTCGGCTACTCAAAAGGCTGAGCATCACTCAAGCAATTACAAATTAAGGCCATCGTATATTGATGGGAAAAGCTACGACTACGGCGGATACTAAAAATCCTGCATCACCCTAAGTACCTAATACCTGAGAAATTATGATGCCATAGTATACTGAGGTCATGCAGCAATTTTAATATCAACAGTTATGTAGGGAGGTGAAGATTTAGGGCAAGGGATTTAAGGTTTGGAGCTTAACCAGGAAGAATCAAACAGAAAAGAACTTGGGCACTGGGGTTACATGGAATATTCTAGCTACGCACGGAACTCTAAAGATCCTCGTTGACTGCAATCATGGTGCTCAGTTGTAGATTTGGTTCTGAAGTAGTTCTTGATATCCTTATGAAATAGATCACTAACCCCTAAATCCGAACTCCTAAACCATAATCACTAAACCCTGAACCCTAATCACTGAATCCCTGAACCCTCAGCCCTAAACCCTAATCCCCAAACCTTAAACAAGTATGAGCCACCTGGCCTGGCAATACTTGACCTTAAATACCAAAGTAGGTGCGGAGAGTATGTTGGGATATAAAAGGAGAATATAGAGTTATCTAAGGTTATAGACGGTTATACAAGAGTTGTATAGAGTTATCTAAGGTTATACAAGAAAATAAGGATATTGAGATCAGGGATACTTGAGGCTCAAATGCAAAATTCTACAGAAGCTAGGTGTAGGGATTTTGGGTTTCAGGGCTAGGTATAAGAGTGTCGAAACACGAGCATCACCTGAAATCCTAGCTTCAGGGGGACATAGGATACAACCTGGAGCTATAACTTCAAAGGTTTTCCTACCTAGCTGAATACCAAGCCCTGCGCCAAGCTCCAGACTTAGCCACCTGGTCGTGATCCCTAAGCCTGAACCATGTGCGTGGACCTAGGGTTTAGAATATGTAGGGTTTAGGGTTCGGGGCTTAGGATATGTGGGGTTTAGGGTTGAGGGTTCAGAGTATAGGGTTACTCAAAAGTTCTCAAACGAAACAAGCACTCTCTACATCCCACCCTACCCTTGCTAGTGGATAGTAGCAACCCTGCAGTAGTCCCTCTATGGGCCCCAAAGAAGATGCATACAATCCATTACTTGATTCCGTGTAAACAGTCAATAAGTCCTTCACCTCTGCACTAAAAAAATGTGACGTACTCACCTTTTTCTTTTCCATTTCCTACTAAATAACCCCCAGCAAGGATCCGTAAGCTAGGAAACGCTACACCGCGAGCCCAAAACCCTGAAACCCTGAAAGCTTGACCGAGCGTAGGCTGGCTGCAAGCAACCATGGTGGCGAATGGGTAGCTCTCGGCTGACCGTGACCTCTTTGTACTGGCGGTATATCAGGCAGGAAGGAATATGGGGGTTTCCCAAAATTAGGGGTCGTGTTTTGGGGGTCCCTATAAGAAGGATTACAGTATCGGGGACTGTTGGGGTCCCATCATTTCTGTAAATTACCAAGTGGAGCTCGGGAACGAATTCGCACATAGAGATATAAGAGTATAAGGTGTGGAGTTCCCAAAATGGTGGGCCCTTTAGGGCCATGGGGATAGACAATAGGCATGACTTTAGTTTGCACCCTTATTGCTTGTAACCTTAGGTTTAGGCGGGCCCCACACACCCTGATGAATGGCTATGTTCCGTGGGATCCAAACCAAAGGGTAGAAAAGGAAAACTCCTGAATTACAAAGGGAGCTTAGTCCTGCCTATGGGTTCTATACTTAGGTGGCCAGGCAGAATAAACACCCTGATCTACAGAAGAACCCTGGTTATACCCCCTATTCACCTAGTTTCCAAGTCCACGGGACTCCCCGAGTGGCAAGTGTCTTCGCACAAGTCCAATGCATTCACATCAACTTGCACTTGGTCACGCGGGAGCCTTCGACAGCCCTACAGGCTCCCATACCTAGAGATAAGATCTCCAAGGTGTAGGGAGCTTACGGTTCAGGCTTTAGGGTTAACTTTTGCCATGCAAATGTCATCCAGCAACCACGCAAGATCAATGCCCCTGCAGACCAGCACCAAAAATTTTGAGAATAGTACAGTTAAGAATGCGAAGATACACGCAAAAGTACTCATATCAATACTCATAAGTATAGTAATGCGCCACGCACACAACTCTAGACCAGCATGACACTCCAGCGGCCTTCTTTTCCACATAACTCCACAACCAGTTCCAGGCGTCCTCGTGTTCTTTCAGAAGGTTTGGGGTTTCGGGCTTAGCGTCCACAATGTTTGGCATGCAGGGCTTGTGGTTTTGACTGCCGCAATATCTTGTGTCACAGTGCGACTCAGCGGTCTGAATGTGTAAGCTCCTTTTCCTCTTGATGTCTCTCAACCATGCTTGTGCAGGGATGGTGCTCCTATACCCAAACCCCCTAAAGGATCCCAAAAACAAATCCCAATACTAACACCCATGACTACATGTGGGAAACTATGTGATTGTTGGGTGGTTCTGCGTTTTGGATCTTTTGGGGGGGTCTGGGGTACTGGCTCCATAAAACTCTAGCAATCAAGTAGCATCGACTGGCAATAAAGGGGCATGCCTTTTATGTAGAAGCCCGGTTCAAAACCCTGAAGTGAGAGAAGCAATTGAAACCAAGCTACCGCAATACGAACATACAGTAAAGAATGTAGTTTCTGTGAAGCGGTGACTTGACAGAATATGTATATGTGGTAATCAAAAAGATGGTTTCCTGATAATGGTAACTTACTGGAAGTCGCAGCAGATGTCCTCATGATCCATGCTCCACGTGGAGGGCAAGAGGCACCTGAAAGTAAGCCAAGCAGCCGGCCAGGGATGTGAGAGGTTCTTTAAGGGTATATGAGCATAGTATCCCCCTTACTAACCCCTTTGATACTCACCTATATAATCCCCTGTACAACCCTTTTTAAGGAGTTTAGAAGCTCATATGGGAATGCATGGTACTCCAGTAGTCTGCCAGCCTCAGTGTAGCGAACAGCACTGTCTTGAATTCGCCGAGGTTGACCTGGAGCTTGGGATGCGCGTTGAAGGGTTATATAAGTATCTATGAGCTACAGTCTACACTCCTGAAACTCCTTAAAGACGGGTCACATAGACAGTATATAGGGAAGTCTTCTAGGGGTCATGAAGGGGGTTCTGGGAGTCTAGACTATAGCTCATATAGGGTTAGGGGATTTGCTGTTTAGGGCTCATAGTGGAGAAGAAAATGGAAACTACCATCTAGGGTTGGATACCCCGAACTCGAGACCCTAAAACATGGGCCACTGACGATCTATCAGACCTTCTGGAAAAAAGGCTTAAGGCTGAGGGCCCTGAACCCAAAATCCTAAACTCTACACTCTGAATCCGAAGTTCTTAATCCTCAACCCCTCCGTGTGCAAAGAGATATGAATCAACGTTGAGAAGCATGTCAAACCAGTCTTGCAATGCCGTCTGATACCGCATGCATTGCAGAAGCAACTGCCAGCGTAAAAAGTACTTACCTCATAAACCAGTAGGGCCAGCACTGATCGCAACAAGGAGTCGTCAGCGTCCCGCAGTCGGGGCTTTTTGAGTGTACTGTAGAAACATCTTTCCGGGCCATTCAAGGATGCAAAAAGCAGGACAAAGAAGTAAGAATGCACAGCTGCAAATTAGAAAAGGAAAACATTCGGAACAGACCTCGCACCTTTGTCGTGATTGTCATGACCGTCCTTATCATCGTTACGAGCAATTACAATCAGCTTCATCACCATCATCGTCAAGAACCATGTCGTGCAAGCCCGAAACTCGGTTCGTGAAAGCATCAGTTGGCAAGGTCAGACAGTTGTGGGCGGATCCAATAGCAGCAACAGTCGTAAGTTGTAAGTGCGTCCATGGCTACTACTGCTATCATTACCATTACCATTACGATTACAAGTACTACTGCGAGTACTACAGCTGCTACTGTTACTATTGCTATTGCTTGGTCAGTCACCTTCCCAGTAACTATCCTGTAAAGGATCTTATTTCAGGGGGCTATTACCCATTGCGGCAACAGTTACTGAGAGGGGAAAGAAAGATACAGATATACCTTCCGCGTCCTTGGGTAACCAGAGGAAAGCGTCCGCTCTGTGTTGCTTGGGAAGTATTAATGCTCATGATGGACAACGACTGCCAAGAAATGTACAGCTAAAAACGCGTCGCATTGAGAGTTAATAGATCAAGTTAAACGTGGTATATGGGGATATGCAGAGGCATATATCTATATCTATATAAAATAGATATAAATATATATTGCATGTATGTATATATTTATAATGGACACGTAGGGATGAGGGTCTCAAAGTCGTTGATGTTCATGTCCAGAATGCCAACTCAGGATGCGAGGTGCCCCACAAGCGCTTGAAAACAACAACCCTAAACTCTAAACCCCATAATTATTGCCGAGGGTCTTTGTCATACCGCGCGAGAGTCAGCGCAAGCACGTCACACTCTTCCTGCACTGCTAGGGTTTAGGGTTTAAGGGTCTAGGGTTAAGGGTTTAGGGGGAACCATGCTAGTTTCTATGTGCATATATATATATATATGTATACCCACTATGGTAACTTGGTTTGAGCTAGTTGGTTCAGGCCAGAACAGTAAAGAACAGAAGTAAAGGCAGTCGAAGATGTGGATTATGGGGTCCCATTGAACATACAAAGTCCATGTCATGTTAATTAAATGGAATCATTGACTTGTGTTCTCTAAGTCTTAAAGCCTGAACTCTATCTCCTGAATTCTGAAAACCAAACTCTACTTGAATTTGTAGTAACGACATTTAGAGAAAATGATGCAACAATGAGAATGACCAACATTCAAGATATTGACCAAGGCACCATTATAATCGTCAGTCTTAGTTCAAATAGCAATAATCACGAAAAAATTGTACTAAACATTCCTAAGCAGAGCCTCTGCTGCCCAAACCAGGACTGTTCATGCTCATGCTGAGCCCTTTCCCCAGCAGCCTCAACTAAGAAGCCCTTCAGGATACCCATATACGCGGGATCCAGAACTAAGGCCTCCCCAAGACCTCCAAATTGCCTCCCTCAGATCCCATATGGTCTCCCAAAGTGATGGCCCCTAACTTAGGGCTTCCTTGATTGCAGGAACCGGGGTACTGAGTAAGTATACAGATAGCCCCAACCAGCCCAGATACCAGCCCCAACCATCCCTATTGAAAATCTACTTACTAAGCGCTCCCCGACCCTCCAAGTAGCTCAAGACAGAGAATCGTTCAGTCTCTTGAAGCTGGCCCTTTCCCGAGGTTTCGGGTTTGGGGTTTAGGGTTGGGTACAAACTTTCGCCACTGTACGCACTCGCACAAAGCAAGAAAACAATGGGACGTCGCCCGCACACTCTCTGTCAATACGAACAGTAATGACAACACTACAAGAATAAGACTCGCAATACTCATATGAGTAAAGTACCACAGTACTTTTAAAAATGAGCACGCACAGCAATAGTCGGTACAATACTTCTACAATCGGAGATGTCGCCTGGACTCTGTCGATGTTGCCTATGTAGGGGACCAGTGATTCCATGGAATAGACCAGATCCTTAGCAGCCGTCGAGGGGCCTGGTGGGGACCCTTGCAGCTTCTGGGGGGAGCAACATGATGGCTACCTGGGTATACTCAGGCCGGAACCATACACCCTGAACCCAAGACCCCAACCCCAAAACCCGAAGCAGGGAAATCGGTCCCTACCAACCTTCCAGACAACCCCCAAAGCTGCCAAGAGGTGCTGCTTCCTGCTAGACGAAATCCAGGGCAGATTGATTTTTTACCTGAATAATGTTTAGGCTATAAGGACACTTGGTAAAGGAATGGAAAAGAAAATGGAAACTGCAGTTTAGGATCAAGGGTTTAGGGATCTTACCCGGATAATGGAGAAATGGAAAAGTAGATGAAAAAGTTAATGAAAACTGGGTTTATATAGGGGTTTATAGGGAATATGGTGCCTAAACAATTATGGATATTTTGAAGTCGATGTGAGGCACCCCATACGATCACTCTATGAATCTGGAACCACAATGTTGGTAATTGCTTAGGCCCACGGTTGGGCATCATGAATCAGAAGAACCTCAAACAATCGGCAAACGTAGCAGAACTCACTTCTTGGGACTCCAAGTTTAGGGCTTTAAAGCTGGGGATTTCGGTTTGAGGGTTAAAAGGAGCCTAACACCCGAACGCTGAGCTCCCGCAGCCATGTCGCTTCCCACACTTATGCATTGCAGCTGAACCAAGCAACCGACAATCCTTCTCAAGCACCTTCAATTCAGGCACGCTTGACAGGGGTCGCATCAAAAGAAGCATTCCATCAAAGCCTCTCCTGATCCCAAACTGTCGACACCAAGCCTTCAAGTCCTATCGGTTGTCAGTGCGGTTACTCTTACTCTCAGTGCACTATTGCTGCTCTTACTACTACGTTTGCTAGTAGTACTCTGGGGCAACCCGGGCACCGCAAACCACATGCGGTCGCCAATGCCCATCACCGAAGCATTGAAGCCTCGGCATGGTGCTCAGCTCCATGCAAAATCTTCTGGGTTTGAAAAGTTTAGGCTTTAAGGTATTTCAGGTTTAAGTTAAGCGACTTAAATGAAGATATGGGGATTTCAGAAGAATCGGCGTCCAATTTTGCTGGACTGTTCATAGTCAGGATGATACCAGATTGGGGTGTACACTGGGGTCCGCCTATTTCGTGAAATTCCAGTATCCATTGCAACTTGAACTCAGCTATCTAAAGGCAAACCAGTATTGCACAGTATGACATATGGACTGAAATCCGAGGAATCCTGAACCAGAAAGCCAAATCCTACACCCTAAACCCTGAGCCCTGTCATCTAGTGGGCTGCGAGAGAAAACACCTCCCAACTTCTACAACGCCTACCGATGCTACTTGAAATCCTGCAAGACCCAACGCACCTACACCTAAAGAATAATGGCACCATAGTATACGAAGGTCATATGGGATTTCTAGTACCAACAGTATGACAGTAGCAGCGGAATTTCAGAGCATCAGTTCCAGACAACTTGAAAGACAAGATAAGAGTGGCCTGGTGTAACTGACGTTAATGGATGAAAGCTGTGAACCCCCCAACATCCTAAACCCTCAATCCTAAACCAGAAGCCCTGAATCCTAGACCCTAATTCCTAAACCCTCAATCGTGAACCAGAAGCCCTGACTCCTAGACCCCAAAGCTTAAGCCCTTGACAGACAGAAAATGTCCATCAGCAACCATGCCTCTGAAGCTCCAAAGCCTGCCTGCCTAGAAGCAAGGACTTGGTGCTTTCCCAGAATTTCTCGGGCCCTTGAAATGGGACTCAGGGGTTGTATAGGTTTAAGGAGTTCCCAAAGTTGGTGGTGCCTTTTTTGGGAGCATCTCGAGTCAGAACTCTATATGCACCCAACAGAAAGCCACATAAACCCTGCTGCATGTGGGAGTCTTTAAAAAACCCTCAGGGATCTTCAATAAAGACCGAGCTGATCCCCTCATAGTGCGTGTAAAATCTCTTATCTCCCTAAGGTCTGTAAGCGCCACACCTTTTTGATTCCAACAAATGTGCTACGCTGCATGCACTCGCGGACCTCTTGCTAGTCGTTAGCAGGGAGCGTAGGGTGTAGTGTTCGCAAGTCCATGCCTCCTTTCCAGACTAAACCCCTCGCCCTAATGGTAAACCCCAATTCCCTAATAATCACCTCCCCATATGGCCGCATTCTGTATGTGGGTGAGAAGTATTGTTCGGGGGGGTGGGGGGTATCTGGAAGGGGGGACTGACCAATCAATACAAACTTTCCACCCCAGCGACGCGCCATATCTGTGAAGGCCTTGGGCACGTTGAGGTCCGCCTCGCCAAGAAAACACGGCTTAGGGTTGAGGATTTATGTTTTAAAGTTTAGGGGCATAAGATTTTGAGTTTAGGTTTTCGGGACTTTGCAAGCATGTTCCGTGCAGAGTACACTGCTTTAAGAATAAATCAAGAGCAGAATGCACGAAGTACTTCTGAAGCAACGCCCTCAATTTTGACTGTCTAGAATCTCTGGGACCCACCAACCCAAAACCATAGTTTTAACAGACATCATGCTTGGAATTTTGCACGCAGTTGCAACTGGTGGGTGACTGCTTCGGAATTTTCTTCTAAATTCAGGGTGTAGAGTACTTCGTGGGAGTTGCCCAAAATAGAGGGAGTGAGCTCCCTTAAACACCCACCAAAAATAATGTAGTCCGTTTTAGAAGGGCTCTCGAAAAGGACTTTGATTGAGCCATAGTCTAGACTTCTAGTATCCCCCTTCATACCCCCGATTGTAGTCCCTTAAATAATCCCCGACATAACCTTCCTTGAAGGATTTGAGACCCGAAACCCTCGAACCCTAAACGCGAAAGAAGTCCGGTATATAGTCCCCCAGAGAACCCTGTTTTAAGGAGTGTAGACTATAGCTCACCCTTTTTGCAGGAGCAGGATCTGGTGCTTTCCAGACCGAAGGATTTGAAGATCTAGGATTTTGGTTTAGGCTTGAGGGGAAGGATTTTAGTGTCTAGGCTTTAGGAGTTATGGTTTCGTGTTGAGGGGAGGCTTGAGGGTAAGGGGTTTAATGTCTAGGCTTTAGGATTTATGATTTAGGGTAGTAAGGAGTAAGAGAATGGATAGAATAGATCCAAGATTCTTTTCCTCCATTTCTTCTCTGCAAACCACCGGTGTGTCACTGAAAAACAATAAGAATGGAACCAGCTTCATTTTTCTGTCCCATTCCCTCATTCCCTTCTGACCGCTCTCAAAATCCGAATCCTTTCTATAACCCAAAACCTTCAAACTCAAACACTCAACTCTAAATCCTTAACCCTAAACCCCAAGCCCCTGACCCTAAACCCTGCATCCCAAACCCCGAATCCTGTGTACCGTAGTTGTTCCCCTGCCCGTTTTACCCATAATCCCGGGGTAATCCTATATAAGCCTATATGATCCCTGTATAAGCCTATAAACCCTACAATAAATCATGAGTAATGCTGACTAGGAGGAAGGAGGTGCGCACCTTCTCGCCCCAGCGGGAGTGTCTGCCCTCAGGAGGACATGTGAGTGCTTCTCAACACAACCCTTTTTGATTTAGGCTTTAGGGCTTCCCTAGACCCTAAACCCTGGGGCCCCAAAGTAGGGGAGGATTCATAAAGAGAGCTTAAGCTGCATTTAAAGCTTAACTAGGGTAGCTGATTGAAGACAGCAAGCCCAACCAACTAGCTGACACGAAAGATCACTTGGCAATCGAATGGCTCAGAACCCTTCATGACACGAAACAAAGCGACCACGATCTGCCCCAAACCCTATGATGGGCAAATATTAGGCCGTACTTTTCCATGTCCTGACTCCTAGATAGAAGTGTCCTCATTATATAAGTATTCCAAGAAAGCCGCTTATTGCTGAAAAAACCACAGCCGCAAACCCAATATACACCTATAATCTCCTCCAAAGGGGCCCCCTGCTTATCTGCATGTCCCTGTCATAACAACCTAAACCCTAAATCCTGAACACTACGAAAGGCTCCTTGTTCTGCAAACTCCCTGACCCGACTACCGAGCGGGCTTGAGAAGCCTCCGTTGGGTTGCCATTAAGAAACCTTTAGGGTAGACCTAGGGGCTTGAGATTAAGGGGTTTGAGCCCTACTCCCTGAAAGTTCATAGAATTTTGGACGGGTTGTATGCTGGGTTTTGGCGCTCTGCTTCTGGCCCTATACAGTTTCCATGTATTCTGTGTTTTAGAGTTTAGGGTTAGGGAACTGGAACCAAGAAACCATGACAGAGGATCAGCGCGAAAATGAAATGGAAACAGGTGTTATATAGGGAAATCTATTTGGAAACTCACTTAAATGACAATACTGTGAGCATATACCAAGTAATGTGGGTTCCTTATGATGGCAATTTTTGTGTGTGTCCCTAATTACAAGCCACCTGTATGCTTCATACATACGCCCAGATTCTGTTCAATTTTCTATGTTCTTTCCCATTTGGTTCTCCTGGGGTACCCCCAACCTTTAAGGCCTAAACCCTAAACTCTCATTTTCTCTTCCATTCCTCCATATACTGCTACATAACTTGACATATATTATCCCTATATTCCGAAACCTTGAATCCTTAACCGTAAACCACAAACCCTGAATCCTAAGCTCTAGACCCCAAGCCCTGACCTGAGTTCAAGTTCCTTAACAGCCACCCAGTCAAAGGTCTTAGCAACAAAACTTCCATTCGGAATCCAGAGAAACACCACACCGTACGCTTCAGCTACAATTGCCATAAACACACAACCGTCTAGCGTTTGGGGAGTTTAGGGCATGTAGGGAATTGAGCGAGTTTGGGGAGTTTGGTGTTTCGGGTCCAGGGTTTAGGTCTAGGGCTTAGGCTTTGACCTGTGGACCCACCATGACCGGCACTCCGAAGGGTTTTGGCAAAATTAAAGCGGTCTAGAAAAAGAGCGGTATGTAGCTCTCGCCACATGGATTCGTCATGATATCTGTGAGAGCCCAGGGACCTTGTCCCCCTTTTCCATCGATCCCATGTCGCCCTGCATGAAGGCCAACATTCAGAGGAGCATTTCGGAGATTACATAATCCCTACATAACCCTGATACGAACGCCATAATCACAACACGCAATTAACCCCTACATCATCAGCTAAGCCATCAGGTCATTACGCTACTTACGGCTCAAGTACTGCATGGGCCTACAGAATTACCAATATCATGTTGAGGTTAATTTCATGTATCTACACAAGGACTTTAGAAACAAAAAGTTGCTAAAATGAACCGTACAAACCCTCATATCGCCCCAGTTGCCATTTCATGTTCCATGCTTTTCTCCATTCCATTCTCCGTTATCGGGGCAATTATACAATGAGCCTGAGCCCATGATCCATGTTGTTCTCCATTTTTGGGGTAGATATATAAGGATCTTGAAGCCATAACATGGGAAATTAATTAGGGCTTTGCATTGAGCGCTGCAAGGTTTAAGATTTAGGGTCTCGAGGGTTCACAGTCTGCACCTCGGATATGCTTAGTGTTCATGGCTGAGCTTACTGGAGAGTAGTGGAACATGTTGTGTAGGCTTCATAGGATTTCATTCCCTTATTCCGTACTGACCCCCAGTAAGTTAGGCTTTCAGTACACAATGCTCAAACCCAAGCCACCAAACCTCAATACTCGACCCTCAAACCCTAAACCTTCAAACCCGAAACCCTATAAACCCGACACCCTCAACCCCCGCCAAAATCCCTTGCTTGGACATTGTTCAAAGTAACTGTCCACCAAATTTCCACAAGGCTGGTTCCCGTTTTGGTTAAGATCCCCTCCTTTAAGGAAGTGTTGTCCCAAAGGTCCCGTCTTTAGAAGGACCTTACAGAAGACCCTAAACCCTGATCCCCGAAGTTTAAACCCTAATCCCTAAGCTCGAACCCCTAACCCAAATCCCTAAACACTTAACCTTAGACTCGCCTTGGACTCGAAGCCCTAAACCCCGAACATCCTACATGACCCCTACAGAATTGAACCCTTATAAATCCTTTCGAAAGAAGGACCTTTAGACTAACCCCCATGTTGCAGGGCCAACCCTAAGCATTGAATCCTGAATCCTCAATCCGAAGATTGAATCCAGCATAGGCTCCTAGGTTCCTTGAAAGGGGTTATGGGGATACATCAGAATTTGGCCATAACATTTTAACCCTACCCCCAAAATCCTAAATCCTACACCCTAACTTCTAAACGCTAAACCCTAAACCCCCTAGGCCCGCCTCGCCGCTTTTTTCCGGATTTTTCTCGGCGGCATGCTCGGATTCGGAGGCCTCCGCCTCCGTAGCCTGGTGGTTTAGGGTTTAGGGCTTCAGGGTTTAGGGCTTAGGGCTTTAGGGTTTAGGGGTTTAGCGTTTTAGGGTTTAGGGCCTAAGAGTGAGTGGGAGAGTAAATTTATAGGTACCATCACAGGGGTATATATAGGGATTATATAGGGATCCTTGGGCACCAGTAAATAGGAAGAGGATTCGCAATGGGCCTACAATGTTTAGAGCTTAGGGTCCAGGATTGAATGAAAACTTTAGGATGCAGGATGTAGGGTTTAGGCTTTGGGGGCCTAAATGATTAAAGTACAGGAGGATCAACTCGGAAAGACATGGAAGATAAAATAGAAACTGAGTTTATACCCAGAAGCGTTACACCCTGAGCCCTATGCCTTAAACCCTGAAGGGTGTTCCGGACGGCCCTCCTTCGGACATCAGCTACCGCCCTGAACCCCTTTACGCGCAAATATGTAGTCCCCCTTAAGTAGATAGAATATGGCTTTGGGTATAGTATATACCCCATATTCTATCTACTTAAGGTGGACTCTAACCTGGAAAAAGAGCCGACTACATGGGGAGTTTGCAATGCGGGCAGTCAGGTTGAGGTCTTGGGGTTCAGGACGCAGATGTAAGATTTTGGGGTATAAGGGTATACAAAGACCATGGGGAGTTATATAAGGGGACGTAAGGTTTCTGCAAGGTTGCTACATGGCAACTCCTCTCTTGTAGTTGCCTTATCTAGAACCAGGTAATATCCTATAGGCAGTTAAGAATTGCTATTATTATGGAGTCTAGTTTCGTATTATCCTAGGTAGGAAAACCCAAGTCATAACTAGGTAATTACCTATAGTCTCTTATAGTCACTGCTATAGATACCAGTGGTGTGTCTCAATACTATCGAGGAAATCCAAAGCAAGCTTTCACACACAAAGACGAGATCCCATCGTTAGGTACAATGGAAAAATGTCCTAAACTGAAACCCCTAAACCCTAAACCCTAAGACTCTAAACCCTAAACCCCTAAACCCGAAACCCGGGTGGGTGATCTGAATACTTCGTGGAAAGGATTACTGAGAAAATGCATTGAGAACAGCGGCAGGAATAGCAAGGATGACAATTTTAGGACTCAGGATTTAGGAGTTTCAGGGCTGTGTAGGGACCACAAGGAATTATGAGCAGGGTAGGTAATCCTTCTGTAAGGTCCCTACATGGCAGCTTCCCTCCTGTAATTGCCGCCGGTAATCGTGATAGCACCTAGGAATCCTCGCCCCTGATTTGAATCCCACCCCTTGCTGAAAAGCAAGCTAGACTGGCCCCAATGTATTGGGGATACATGTAACGTCAGTGGGCAGCGAAGGTTTAGTATTTGGCTTTGGAACCTCACCGCCCTCCTCCTCCTCTTTCTCAGCATTTTGCACCTGAGTAGCCGCCGGAGACAA
Organism: Symbiodinium pilosum; assembly: GCA_905231905.1. Classification (NCBI taxonomy): domain Eukaryota; class Dinophyceae; order Suessiales; family Symbiodiniaceae; genus Symbiodinium; species Symbiodinium pilosum. Next base: position 31,788 of record CAJNIZ010048048.1, on the reverse strand, counting down.
CTTGAGCTCTATAGGCTTGAGGTCTTACTTACCTCTTGTTAGCAAGGGAGATAGATCCCTATATGTAGTCCCGCATGATATTATGGTTTCCATTTTCTTGGCTATTCCTTCATTCCCAACTAACCAGAGGTGATGATTTGGGATAGGCCCGTTAACCCCTATATAAACCCATTTCCATGTCATCTTCAACTCTCTTTCCATTTGATGCTCTGTTATTGGGGCAATGGAGGGTCTAGGATTCCAGCGTCTTTACGGACCGTTTGAGCATAACACTCATGAGGAACATGGCGGGTGCCCGGAGAGCCCCATACATACCAGGATCCTTAATATCAGTTCAGAAGTCTCCTTAATCGCGGGTTGGGACTTGGGGTTCGTAGCGGTCAGGGCTCATAGTGCTTAGGCATTGTAGTGCTTCGGGCCTTGTAAGGTTTTGGGCCTTTGCTGGATTTACGGCTTATTGTTCTAGGACTTAAGGGTTCATAGGGTTTAGGGTTCAGAGCCGCCACGGCTTTACAGAGTTGAGAGGAAGTTGGATGTGGGATTCCCGATGCAGCCTGCTCTGCTTGTGAACAAGTTGGAAGGCATGCTTGGGGTATTGACATGGCATCTGTATGCAAACGTATTCAAACCCGAAACCGAAACCCTAAACCCGAAATCACAAGACAAAAACCAAGCCGACTGTGCTCACAGGCCGAAAGCTAGGAATCCTAACTCAACCCTCAACGCAAAGCTCCCACGTATCCCTACATAATGCCTAAGCAGAATCCAAAATCGTAGAGTTTAGAGTTTAGACATAGCCCGATGGGCTTGAATTATGGTCTGTCCAACTGGACACCCAGCATAAACACTGACTAGTATGCCTAAGGAGTTCTATATAGACACTCAACAAAACCAGGAGAAAAAAAAAACCTACCTAAACTAGCATGATGCTTATGGGAGACCGTTGTGCTTTCCATAAAGCCACCTATACTGTGCCTATACCTGGAGTCCGAGGCCAAGCCGAACCCTGAACCCCCAAACGCCTAAATACCAAAACCCGAAACACTCAAACCTTAAATCCCAGATCGTGAACCCCTATATTCCCAGATACCCTAGACTTGCCCCTAAACCCTCAACCTGGGTGGTTGTCAAAACTATGGTCCCTGTTTGGATCCCCATTATAATACGGCACCTGATATTTAGGGTACCCAAAAAAGGACCAGAATTTTGACAACCGCCCACCTAAAGCCCCAAGCTCTTCAGGCTGCCAGGCCACAATGGACCAGCTGGACAAGATCAGCTTCAGCCGTTTTGCATAGTGCCTCAGAGGAAAACCACCCTGGTACTTACTTAACCCTAAAGTGTAGGGTTAAGGTTCTAAGAGGTACTAGGATAAGGGATTGTACAGGTAGTCACATAGGGATATACTGAGTACATGGGGGGAACTTTCTTGGTCTTGGGCATAGGCTTTAGGGTGCAGGGCTTAGGGTTTAGGCAGTGTTTCCGGTTTAGGCACCGGCTTCGAATTAGTAGGGAATGGGGGAATGCACATGCTTTGTTAAGAGTTTCAATTGGTACATCACGCATAGGCTTCCAGATGCTATCTTAAACCCTCAAATAACACGGGCCAAACTTGTCCAGGAGAACCTCAAGCAAACAGACTGTGAGTGATGCCGCAATGTTTGACGAGGTTACTGTAAGGTTCTTACAGGCTTAACGAGGCAAAATATCTATGTCAGTCAAGTTTCGCATGGGTGTTGGCAAGAGAGGTGCCGACCGCAGTGATGAGCGCACCGATGCCAAACCTGCAGACTACGGGGCCGTGGTTTACGGTTCTTGTTTAGGATTTAGGATGTAAAATCTAAGGTGTAGGATGTAGGGTGTAGGATCTAGGGTTTAGGGTAGGTTTAAGTGTTTAGCTATAGGATTTAAGGTTTAGGGTTCAGGATTTGAGGTTGAGGGCTTTGGATTTCGAGTTTAGAGTTCTGTCTTCTGTTGGAAGTGTCATAAATAGGTATATGAGGGATTAGAAATATAATTCGCCTATCAAGTTCATGGGCTGATGGAAAATTCAGCAGGCAATGAAATTGAATCTGGGATTATACAGGGGTTAGTATATGTAGTTAGGGTTCAAGGTTTATGGATGAAGGTTTAGGGATTAGGTTTAAGGCTCATGTGTTGTAGGGCCCCAATAGCCTGACAGATATTCTGTGCAGGATCTCTCTGCAGACTCCCTGTCCTTCTAAACAACAAACCTTCAACCCTACACCCCAGATCTCAGCCTCCTTCACCCCCTGTTAAATCATGACACCTATAAGATCCTGAACCCCCTCTCAACATGATACCCTTACCCGACCTGCTACGGAAACGCGTACAGCCCACTTTCAATAGGACAGTAGTCTGTGCATGCCCGGGCCCCCTTCTTGTATTCCTTAACCCTACTGACCCCTTGACAATTAAAGCCCTAACCTAAACTCCCAAGCCCTCAAAATAAACCCCTAAGCCCCTACAACCTAAATTTACCTCAAACCCCCCTACGCCCTAAACACCCCCAAGCACCGTAAACCCTAAACCCCCCCAAACCCTTTAGACCCCAAGCGTTGAAGAGAAAAAATCTTGGCCGGGGAATTGGTACATGATAAGTACTCTACTCTTACTATCTCAATATCATTGTATTACAACTACTGCTGCTGTTGCTACTATACTATGACAGTTCCTCCTAGACGAACATACCTAGGCTAGGATTATTCTTATAACGTAAACCCTAAACTCTAAACCCTCATGAACATTGAGTCCAGGGAGCTGGTACTCGGGAGTCATGAGGCCACCTAACTTCGATGCACTGATATCGAAGAGGACCTGACGAAACACCTGCACACACAAGGGATTTGGGGCTTCGAAGTTTAGGGTTTCGGGTTTGGGGTGGATTTAGCGCTAAGGCCTCAAGGTCTGGAGGTTTAGGCGTTTAGGGTTTGGGGTTTGGGGGCTTCGGGTGTAGGACTGGAGATGGGACTGCAAATTCCGAGCCAGGTTTAGGCTTTTTGTAGGATCTAAGGTTTGGAGAGGGTTTATGATTTATATGGGGCATATAAGAGAGGTTGTCCAAACCGTGGACCTTTTGAAGCCCCAGTCGAATATCACCCCTGCTATTTCAGGTAGCCAAGAATCACCGTAGAATTTGACAATCTTTACCTTTACAAATATAGAGGTTTCGGATTCGTCCCACTCCAAACCAAGACCTAAACCCTAAACCCTAAACAGTGTCAAAGCACTTGAATCTAGTATTTGAAGCACATTGAAAGGGTCATCATTCAAAGTACGAACGCCTCATTGAAGGACCCAGGTTCTCAAATGACAATTTCCAGAAATTCGTTGTCCCTTCTGAGGGGTTCCTACATTAAGGATTGCACTACCTTGGTTGTGTATAACAGGGGGGACCCCTTTTTTCTAAACTCCCAAATGTAAATCCCTAGCTGAGATGTCTATCATTTCAGAATTCCATAGCTCAGCATCCGAAAGCTGGGCGTAGAGAATAAGAAGTGTTCAGGGATTTGGGATTTAGGATTTAGGATTTAGGGTTTAGGGATTCTGTTTTCAGACAAAATGGCTCCATGTCTCCTCAAGCAGACCAGGGTACGAATATCTTACAGCAATTCTATGAACCCGAACCCTGAACACTTACACCCTAAACCTTACCCCCAAAACCCACCCCCGCGCAGAGTACAAGTGGCCGGCTGCATGTTTGCTGCTCACAGCAAACACATCTAAGGCAATCCACTCCCTCCATTTTCCCCCCACCCCTTCACAGACGATTCACAGATATTCCCCGCATACTAGTTACTACGGTGGATGCTAAGAATCCTGCATGAGTGCAGGAACCTTATGTTTTGGGAATTCTGGCACTATAGTATAGTCAGGTCATGCGGGCTGTAGTATCAACAGCATAATATACCACTCACTATCAGGGAATTGGGGGGGGGGGGTATTTTCTGTTAACTAGGGGGAGGGGTGATTGCAGCCACAAGCTCTGATTTCTACTTCAACTCTCAGGCAACTTGCCACTGAGACTTACCAACCGGCCTCCACGTCATTGGGCGTGATGTCGGCGTTCATGTGGCGCCTGACGGCACAACCCGAAACCCTAAACCCTGAACCCAAATTTTTCATTGCATCCAGAGCAATGATTAAGCAATGTGGTTCGCAAGATGCCCCAAGCCTTTCCTGTCCGTTTTGCAGATCGCAGTGCAAGGGTTCAGGGTTTCGGTTTTTGTAGTTGCTCCCAAATTAGTAGGTGATGCCTAACCCCGCCCACACTAAATACCATGGTAGCTTGCGTTTTTTCCCCAATCCTCCATTCCCTACACCCTAAATGCTGAACCCTAAGCCCTGAACCCTACGTAAACCCTAAGCCCCAAACCCCAATCGCCACTGTAGCTGCAGCCGAAGAGCAAAGCAATGTATTCCAACTTCCGCTGTACCATCACGGGATCTCCTAAGCATTTGATGAGCCTGGGCTTGCTCTAAGGGTTTGGGCTTGGGGTTTAGGGGCAAATGTGGCTAAAGGCTTTGAGGTCAAGGTTGAGCGGTTAAGCTTCAGGGTGTGGCGTCTAGGGCTGGGAGTTTAGGATTCAGGGTTTTGGGTTGGGTTGCAGGTTTGGGGCTTGAAGCATCTGGAGTACATAAGTCATTTGTCGTCATCCGGCTTTTGCAGCCCCACAGCCCTAAGCCCTAAACCTCTAAACTCTAGATCCCCCCCTAAAACCCTACACCCCTAAACCCTACACCCCTAAACCCTACACCCCAAATCCCTCAACCCTTCAGCCTGTAAACCCCTAATCCCTAAACCCCTGTGGTTCATGGCTTGCGCTTTGCATCCTAAACTGTAGATCCACATTTGCCACGAGATCCCCACATGGTTTAGGGTTCAGGTTGTTCAGGGTTTCGGGAGCTAAGGATCCTTTAGATACCATGTTGGCAAGGCCATACAGGCCATACAGAGTACAACAATGGCTGAGATTTAAATCCCAGTGCTGATATTTGCAGGAAGGGCTGGGGGATGCAGGCAATTGGATATGGGGGTTTTCCAAAATAGGATACCTTTAGAGGGGGCTTGTAGGGAATATAGGGAAAATATATACACACATAGGGATTAGGGTTTCAGGGTACCTTTTTCGGCAGGTCCCTGTAATAAGGACAATAGCATTTTGGGGTCTGCATCGGGGTCCCCTATTTTGGGAAACTACCACATTTCACGTTACAACATCCTGCCATTGGGCAGCGCCTGCTTGAACTTGTATTGGGAGTTTCTCAAAGTATTCCTTGTAGCACCCCTAATAAGGATCGCCAGAATCCCCACATAATTCCTCTAAATACATTGCGGTCCGCGGAGCCCCCTTTTTGAGAAACTCCTTGATCAATTTGAGTATGAGAGCTGGTAAGTTTGGTGCTCGTCTTCTTAGGAAGCAAACATGTGTTTCTTTCAGCGCAGGTTCCCACACGGAATTAATGCTTAAGCTTGCATCTCCTCTTACCTTGAGTTGAAAGAAAGTAAATCTCTTCAGAACTCACAGCACCACCAACATCAGAAGGACTGGATGTGAGCATGAAAATCTTGGCTTGAAGGCTTAATGTTAACCGCGAACAGGGCAAAAGGGTTATGAGTTCAAGATTCTCGCTTTCACATGTTGGGCGCTTGGCAGTAGTTTGTGGAGTTCAGGGCATCGGGGAGTTTGAAGGCCTACGCCATAAAACCCTTAACCCTGAATGTAGAAGATTCTCGCAGTGGGCCATGCGGCTCATCCATCAGATGCCACACCGTGCTTGATCGCTTCCTAGGCCAGCGGCAGTCGGGGATTTCAGGGGGGTTTCATGCCTTGGGGTTAGGGGTTAAGGTTTGGGGGTTTGCGGGTTTACGGTTTAGAGTCTAAGGTTCAGGGTTTAGGGTGTTTAAGGGGGAGTGGGAAGCGGACTAAGAAAAGCAGAACTGCTTCGCGCTGATGAATGTCCCTGTAAAGGCACTTGGGAGCCAGTGAGGCTGAATGAAGTCAGCTGGGCCGCAGTTCCCAGTCCGCATGAAAAGGGGTAAGGACAGGTCACTAATGCTTTATAAAACGAACGCGCTATAAAACATCTCAAGCATTAGCAGTTTTATAAACATTAACACTAGCAGTTATATAAGTTATATAAAACTATTAGCAGCCTAGCACTACTGATCTAACGATGGGAACAATGACTACTTATCACCATAACTATAATGATGACTGCTAAGGTTGTTACTACTCATTATTTTCCATTCCTATCTATCACCTAGTCACCTACTGGCCAATTCTGGCGAGTGTTTGGATTAGTGCTGTCCTTGTGCATCTGCGCGAATAACATCTTTCCGGCTAGTGTTTTGATTCTAATTCTCGCTTTGGTTGTTGGGAGGCCTTTCTGCAAGGATTATTCTCATGCCCATCACCAACGGGGGCAGTCAGCTCGATCAACCCGCACAGCTAATCTCTCGCACGCAAACGTCCAACATTCCTGGCCTGAGAACGTCATGAAACCTGGGAGCCACGGCGTCCAACTCTGTCAAGTACTACTACAGCGAGTATCTTGAAGAGTCTGCCCACCTTCTGTCTCGAATTCCCTAAACCCTAAACCCCCAAGCTATTCTACTCCCCCAAGACCACTATTTACATTGCGTCCATCGACAGCATCGGTGCCGTCTTGGGAAGGGCATCCTTCATCTTTGCAAAGACCTCAAGGCGAAAGAAATATAACTCAGATCTATTATGGGGGGGTTCTATAAGTGGGGATACCTTTTTAAATAGACTTTTTGATGGTCCCCATAAAATGAACTATAATCCTTGGGGGTCTATATGGGGGTCCCCCTTTTATATTATTTTGGGAAACTACCACATAACACTGTACCTATACTCTACCATAACTATATAGAAGTTTAGAATTAGGGTGGGAAGCTAAAAGCATTACATGGGTAATGCTCCCTGTGAACCACATGGAAGCCCAGTGTCAGTTTCATGTTCCATCTTCTTTTCCATGTGATTCTCCATTATCCCTACGTATCTCTACATGGATGACACTGGAGCCGAACCATAGCGAGACGCCGGTCTAGGTACAGCTTTCATGCCATCGATGCCAAAAAACTTCTGACAAGCACCAAACCCTAGACCCCAAGCCCTAAACCCTAGGATGCTCAAGACAGAGCAAGAGCCCCTAACACAACAGATGCAGCTCTCAAAAACCGCTGAACCCCCCTACCACACTCTTCACCCCTGGCTTTGAGATCACATCCATAGGTCTCAGGGTTTCGAGGCGGGTTTGAGGTTTTAGGGTTCAAAGCGTTCGTAGGGTTTAGGCTTTAGGGAGAAGTCTACTGAACATGACGTGACCGCATGCCTCCATTTCGACCCTGCCTTCAGATCACTGAAGTACGCAACACGCAGAAGATCGAAACCCGATGCCCTAAACCCGGAATCCTAATCTTGGAGCAACAACATCTCTGGCTCATACAAAGTTCTCTACATACCTCCAAGATGGGACCCCTAAGTCTTGGAAACCTCCACGCTGTCGTAGACAAGCAGACAGCTGTCTCCTCCCAAACCTTAGACCTCCAGGCTCTCCCAACCTTCAGCCCTACGCAACTGGGGTTATGCAGGGCTATCTGGGCAAATGGAGAAGAAAATGGACGCTACTGCATTGTTCAGGGTTCAGGGTTTAGGATTTGGGGTTTAGGGTTCAAAGAACAGCGCCTTACTTTTTTGCAGGGTTCTTTTAAAGGTGGGACTCTAAAAGAAAAATTCTGGTCACAAATCGATGAATCAATGCGAGCGACGTGCTCCCCAGCTTCTTTTGGACCACCAAGGCGCTTCTCCTATGCATGCAAAAGGAATTCAGAAGCTACCTTCTCTGTGGGGTCCTTTTGTCCTTGCGGGTTAGGGATCCTGGGCAGTCGCTTGGGGTCACCCTAAACATCCAATGTAGACCCCCAGCCCCTTACAATACCCACCCACAAAACGCAACCATGACAATCTGGCGTGTTAATGACTAGCAAGGGTGCGGGTCAATCATCAGCCCTAAAGCCTATACGAACACAGCAGCTTCAATTTTCTTTACCATTCCCCCACATACCTCATATATCCTTATTAGGGGGTGGGTGGGAAGCATCAACTCTGTTGAACCTCGGGCTCCGAAAGTTCAAACCTGGTCCAAAAACTGAAGACGGTCCTAAGGGGCCCTACAAGTATAGGGTTTAGGGCCTAGGTTAAGATTTGAGATTCAAGATTGAATCTTTAAGGTTTACCAAGTAAACGCTTCCATCACTGGAACAAAAATCCCGTGATATCGGGAACGCATGCAAACCTAAACTGTAACCCTAGGCGCCCCTAAACTATAAACCCTAAACCCTAAACCCCAAATTGCGCAATTCCCGTAACAATGAAATCCTGCACCCTACCTCAGAACTGCACAAATGTTACAGTGCAACTGCGGTGCTGTCGTGTCCCAGCCATTCCGAACCTCCGTAATGGTGTAATCATCCAAGTCCTAAGCATTCGAGGTTCGCGCATGGCTTCAGTGCAGGGTTTAGGGTTTACGGACCCAGGATGTTGCTGGTTGGGATTTGGAATCTGTGCGGCGAACGTTCTGCGTCAAGCCCTTCAGACAAACCTCCACTAGACTAGAAGACTGTGGAGTTTGGGGCTTAGGTTAGCAAAACAGGGCTTAAAGAATGTGGCAGCCTCCATTAGCATGACTCACATAAGGTGTACTGTGTCTTCCTTTTTTGCCCTGATGGCCTGATCAAGTCCATCCACCCTGAGCAAGTGCGGTTAAGCTCTTAGGGTTTAAGCTTGAGGTTCAGGATTTAAGGTGACATCTGGGCAAGCTGTAAGAACTCAATTAAGACCATTTTGATTATATTCCGAATAGGAAACTACAACCTGTACCCGCGAACCCCTAAATAAACTCCGATCCCGGAACCCAAATCCCTCAATCCTAAACCCCTCAACCCTAAACCCCAAAACCCTAAACCCTAAACCTTCATCCCTACACCCCTCTACCCTACAACATCCTATATCTATCAGGACACATCTTTCAGCCGGGCCGCAATGGGCACTAAGAGCTTGCTGGCCTCCTCCATGGCTTTTAAACGGGAGGCCACGCAGAGGCCATGAACGACCAGCCAAAAGGCTGCCAATGACAAGAGGTGCCACACGGTTTAAGGTCTTGGGGATTTAGGGATGTATGGGGTTTAGGGGTTCCATTGGGGGTGTACGGTTGAAGGGTTTGGGGGTGTAACGTTAAAGGGTTAAGGCTGAGAGTTATCTAGGGTTTAGGGGTTGAGGATGTAGGGTTGAAGGCCAAGTTGATCGCACCAGGAGCTCTGCACGCAAGTAACAGCACCACTGTTCGACTATGAGAACACGAATTCCAAAACATTTCCACCTGTCGTGTCTTGAAATGAATGGTTATTTTATGGTATCCAACAACTTCAAGATCATTCACCTGGCGGCAGACTTGGTAGAGAGTCATGTCTTTAAACAACAGCTTGGCCAATATTCAAAGATTGTTGCTGGCTGCTGCCCCAAAAATCCCCCTGATAATGAACATCCCCAATAATCAACTTTCCCAATAAGTATCTATCATGAGGGGCTTGGGGCGGGTTATTTAATAGGATGAATACAAGACATTGTTCCTCAAGAGTGCAGGTATGCTGAGCGACCCCACAGACATCTGGAAATTACAACCCAAGCACTTTTGCTTAATGGTTTCTGTCTCTTGGTCGGGGTGGGGTGGGTTTCCATAAGTAAAGGGCCCCAATATAGGTCCCATCCGGGACTTAGTGTACAAAGACGCACCCTTCCATGTGGTGAACCTCAGAAACACAAAGGACGGTGTGCATGGCTCACTCTGCGAGGTTGCTAAGGCTGCCGGAGGTTGCTAAGGCTGCCGATACTGCAGCTGGCACGCTATTAACGCCTAAATCGCCAAATTACACAGCGGAACACAAACAAAAAAAAGTTAAACTTCTGTACTGCTTTCCTCTCCGTAGACATCTCTAAATCCTCAGCCCTAAACATGTCACGGTCTGGTCCGCTCAGAAGCGTTTTTGATGTCACGGTCTGGTCCGCTAAGAGGCGTTTTTGATGTCACGGTCTAGTCCGCAAAGGGGCGTTTTTGATGTCACCGTCTGGTCCGCTCAGATGTGTTTTTGATGTCACGGTCTGGTCCGCTCAGAGGCGTTTTTGATGTCACGGTCTGGTCCGCTCAGAGGCGTTTTTGATTTCACGGTCTGGTCCGCTCAGATGTGTTTTTGATGTCACGGTCTGGTCCGCTCAGAGACGTTTTTGATGTCACGGTCTGGTCCGCTCAGAGGCGTTTTTGATGTCACCGTCTGGTCCGCTCAGAGGCGTTTTTGATGTCACGGTCTGGTCCGCTCAGCAGCGTTTTTGATGTCACGGTCTAGTTCGCTCAGAAGCGTTTTTGATGTCACAGTCTGGTCCGCTAAGAGGCGTTTTTGATGTCACGGTCTAGTCCGCAAAGAAGCGTTTTTGATGTCACGGTCTGGTCCGCTCAGAGGCGTTTTTGATGTCACGGTCTGGTCCGCTCAGATGTGTTTTTGATGTCACGGTCTGGTCCGCTCAGAGGCGTTTTTGATGTCACGATCTGGTCCGCTGATAGGCGTCTTTGAAGTCACGGTCTGGTCCGCTCAGAGGCGTTTTTAATGTCACCGTCTGGTCCGCTCAGAGGCGTTTTAGATGTCACGGTCTGATCCCTTCAGAGACGTTTTTGATGTCACGGTCTGGTCCGCCCAAGACCCCTTTTCAAGTTAAAGCCTTCCAAGGCTGGGCCCCTCCAGGCGTCAAAAGATCTTAGCAAGTATTAACTTTTAAGGCTGGGCCCCTCGAGGGGTCAAAAGATCTTAGCTTCCAAGGCTGGGCCCCTCCAGGGGTCAAAAGATCTTAGCAAGTATTAACTTTTAAGGCTGGGCCCCTCGAGGGGTCAAAAGATCTTAGCTTCCAAGGCTGGGCCCCTCCAGGGGTCAAAAGATCTTAACAAGTATTAACTTTTAAGGCTGGGCCCCACGAGGGGTCAAAAGATCTTAGCGAGTCTTAACGTCTAAGGCTGGGCCCAGGGGTCAAAAGATCGTAGCTTTCCAGGCCAGGCCCCTCCATGCGTCTAAAGATCTTAGCGAGTCTTAACTTTCAAGACTGGGCCCCTCGAGGGATGCACAAAGTCTTAGCTTTTCAAGGAGGGGCCCCTCCATCGTTTTGTTTCTTTTTGTACATTTGCGTGGATACGCTATCGCAAGAGACGGCTCTCCCGACCTTTGGGGCATCATAATCTGCCCCGGGGCGGTCAGCCCCCCTTCCCGCAGGAAGGGATGCTGCCGCGGTGTCCCACGCCGCGGCCCCCGTCATAGCAGGGGGGGTTGGTCACCCGGTTTACCCCACCGGGAAAAACGTGCAACAGTTCCAGTCCAAGAACAAGAAACAGTAGAAGAGTGAAAAATTCTCAGTTCTCGGAAGTGTACACAAACAGAGCTCAACCCTTGAAGTCAGCACAGCTTCTCTGTTGTCCTCTTTTTAAGGCTGGGTGGGCCCCTTGAAAGGTCTTCCAAAACCCTTCCACCTCCCCCAAAACCCCGCCAAGGATGCCACAGGCGGGCGCTTAGGGTAGGGTTCCATGGGTTCCACAAAGGAATACGACTGAAAAAGAAGACAATTTCGCACAAAGGAGAATCACATGAAACTGAAGCTTGCGGTCCATCACTCCCGAACGACATTTTTTTGCGCACACACATACGGCAGGAGTGAAATGATGAGGCACGACCAGGCTTCAGGCGTCGCAGTTCCTTAGAGTCAATAGCAACCAGACATCAGCATGAGAGAAAGCAAATCATGCATACAACACTTTATCCATTCTACTGTTCCGGCTTTATCAGCCAAAGTTCAGCGGTCCTCCTCTTGCAATTCTCGCACTGAAGTTCTTCACCACGTAGCTGGCGGACGCAGAAAAGAAGAGGGTCAAAGATTCCGCGCCTGTCATAGGATAGGTGCATGGTGGCGTGCAGCATGTCTCGTCCAAATTGAATCAAATCAGCTATTGCAGCTAACCTGGAAGCAACTCAGAGCGCAGCTCAGTGATGTGCACAATCTCATAGCCCGCAGCTGTCAACAGCTTGCGGATTGCAGCCAAAGCTGCTGCGCGTCTTTCCTCATAAGAAAAAAATCATATGCACACGCACGCGCGCGCGCACACACACACACAGACGCATATATACACATATATACACATATATATACACACATGCATATGTTAATATATGTGTATATACATATAAACACACATGGACTTTCCCGCCATGGCTGACACTCCACAACATGCATTAATTACGACCATTATCTCGGCCACAGCGCAAGAAGCGTCCTCTCTTTAATCTCCAGGACGTGCGCCACCTCTTTCAAATGGCCTGCAAATGTCTCTACAACTCATCAGGAATCCTGCAATGTTGTTGTGTGTTTCTCACCACAAAACCGACAAAGCGCATAAACACCAAGCGAAGGAACCCTCCAGTACCAGCACAGGAGGTGCCGCAGCCGCCGACTTAAGTGCAAGGGCCTCCTTATCTATGCCGCATCAATACAACACGATTTCTTCAAGCAGCGTGAATACAACATGATTCCCAACACCCAGGGTCATCAATTGCAGTTCAGGGACAGCTCCTTCCACGTCCATCTTACCGACGCAGAAATGCCGGCCGTATGCTGTGCGGAGAGATGCGAAGGAACAAGCGCGAACCTCAAGCATCAATTTCTATAGCACGACACAGAAGACAGCCCCGAACAACAAACACAATTCAAACACACGCGGCCAACACGGCCACTACAGGTGGAGTGGAGGCACCTGGCAGGTGGCAATGTCATCCCTGCCGGCAAAGCACCCAAGCCGGGACCTGTACGTGTCCCATCCTTTCCTGGCACGCGTGGTCCTTAGCCATAGCAAAACATACAACCAGATTCTAAGATATCATCAGTCCACAAGTCGCATCCAACGCATAATGTGTTCTGGCGCCTGGATTTCGAGGCGGGGTCAAATTTTAAGATTAAAAGCGCAACTTGGTATAAGTCGACATGCTGACATGGCCAGGGTACAGACTCACCACACCAGCGCGATGCTGAAGAGCGGCATGAGCGATACGGATGTCCAAACGCCTTGCCCACCAAACAAAAATGGGTAAATGGCTGCCGCGTGTCCACCCATTACAGATTTATACAAACAGCATCGCTTGCATTCAAGCAATCAGCTACCGGCAGCAAGTAGCACATCCATTGATAAACTCCACCAAGCTACGGATGCGCAAGCTTGGCCTCACCTTAGTGAGCCAAGTCAGATCAGATGCAAAAGATGAAGGTGCTACCACGCAACCCCTGTGCATAAAATGTCTTTAATGGCAAGAAACATACATTCTTTGCCAGGAGTGCGAAATTGGAAGGATCGCATTCCACTGCAAGCACACCACCTTTTCCGTTCATACCTCGAAAATAGCAGCAGCAATCGAAAGCAATTAGTTCGACAGCACGCTCATCACGCTCGCTCCTTCTGTCTCAGACCCAACACATAGCAAATGCTTTAACTGTTGATCCAACACCCCCGTTTAGCATGAACATGATGGGGAGGTACCCCCCCACCCCGCAAAAGGAAGTTCTCAGCTGAGAAAACATGCAGCTGCGAAGCTTTGCATGGCCTGCAAAGACCAGGATCCCAGGTGAGATCCGCAATCAACGATGTGGTCGTTCCTTTGCATTGAAATCTACAAGTAGGACTTTCGGGCTGCTTCAAATGACTGCATCATGACATGCAAGGGTGGATGCCGAAAGTAACAAATGCACTGTAGAGGCACTCCATCGGCGTGAAGATTTGCTTCCACGCTCGACCCCTTGGCTCATCAATTCCGGATGGACAAAACGTGCAAGGGAAATGGTGTAGACTCAAACAATCGGGAATTACGTTTTTTTGCAGGTGAGCCACGGGATCCCTTGATAATCTTTCCGGCCCGGCCTAGTTGCACTCACAACCGTGCGACTTGCTCACACGGCACACGTACAAAACGCAAGACTTCTGAATTGCGTGCAAGCATCACTTCCTGCGCGGCGTCCACATCTTTAGTCCCTGGGCGAACGAGGACTTTGGTGCCATTGATGGTGTGCTCCTCCACGCCCTTCCTATGTGCGCGCTTAGCCACGGCCTCACGACAACAGGGCACAAACTGCCAAAGAGTTACATTGCAAGATGAACCTGTTGGGCAACCCCACCTTCAAAATGGCGAAGGGAGGTGGATCGCACGCTGCAAGATGACGTCGCAACTCTTCCAAACGAAGCTTGGCTGCACGCTTTGCCTCCAGCTGACAAACTACAAATACAATTCCATGCATATAAAGCAAATCTCGACAGTTTGATGTTGCCAGTGTTAGTTGATGTGTATTCAACAAGCAATGTAAAAGCAGGCGCGCGCTGGCATACGACCGCCTTCGTCTTCGTCCCATACTTCCTGTCCTTGAGAACACACACACGCAGCGTGGATTTCAAGACTGCTCGGAAAAGCACATGCCCGAAAAAAACAACACAAAAGCTTCTAGCAACATACGCTGCCAAGCTACTGGGAAGTATTCCTCTAGGTCTCGAAAAGCCATCTTGTAGCGATCACCATTGCTGGCTCGCTTGACGTGTCCGTCCTTAAAACGATAGTGGGTTAAGGCTACAAAATTATCACAGACAGACGTGAGGCTTTTCAACTGCAGAATATAACAAGTTCGCACTGTCATCAACAACTAACAACCGTCAGAAAATCCTTTCACAACAGCACTGCGCAACAATTCCATATAGATCGATCCGGGGATCGCTTCGAGGCACGACCTCATTTGCAATCGTGCTGCGCGCGTGCAGTCGAGACAATACCGACGCCACGCCAAGCGTTTGAGCGCTCAATTACAACATCAGTCTAGTCGCCACCTTGGTGTGACCACTCAACATGGCCTGCAGCTTTCGCTTCTGAGCCCCGCTGGCAGCCATGATCGCAAGAAGAAAGTAAAAACAGAATGCTTGAGCCGAAAAGCTGCCCACCTTGAAGATTCTGAAACACACTTTGGAAGCAAGCAAGACTGTCTTCCACCATCAGAGGCCAGTGAGGATAATAGTAAAGGATACTAGTAAAGGATACTGGTAAAGGATACTAGTAAAGGATACTAGTACAAGGATACTAGTAAATGATACTTCTCAAGGATACTGGTACCGGAGTAGAGGATACTAGTAAAGGATACTAGGAGATAGGGAAAAGACTTTAGGCCCAATGTGAGTCTCGTCCAGATTTGACCGGACCCAGTTGAAAACTAGACAAATTTAGTCTACAGAACACCAGCAGAAAATCAAGTGCAATTTTGCCATTTTAAAGGAAATTATTACTTGTTTAATATTGGTACCGGAGTAGAGGATACTAGTAAAGGATACCAGTACAAGATACTGGTAAGGATACTGGTACCGGAGTAGAGGATACTAGTAAAGGATACTAGTAAAGGATACTAGTAAAAGATACTGGTACCGGAGTAGAGGATACTAGTAAAGCATACTAGCAGATAGAGAAAAGGCTTTTTGCCCAAAGTGGGTCTGGTCCAGATTTGGCCGGACCCAGTTGAAAACTAGACAAATTCAGTCTACAGAACACCAGCAGAAAATCAAGTGCAATTTTGCCGTTTTAAAGGAAACTATTACTAGTAAAGAATATTGGCACCGGAGTAGAGGACACTAGTAAAAGATACTGGTAACGGATACTGGTACCGGAGCAAAGGATACTAGTCGGGGTTTCCAATACCCATAGCTTCCGCAATTCGACGTATCCAATACCACGAATTAGGGTTTCCAATACCCAGGCCCAGGGTTTCCAATACTCAGAGTTTCTCATGCGACGGCCAACTATGCGGACATGTGGCGGCCAACTATGTGCCAACATGCGGCCGCCCCTGAAACCCCTGAAATTCAGGCACTTTCGCCAGCGGATTTCAAACCAGTTTGAAAAAAAGGCCAAAAACCAGCTAAAAAAACTCAAAAAAAACTCAAACAAACTCGATCGAAAACTATGAACAAAGTCAAGAAAACTCAAAAAAAACTCACAAAAACTCAAAAACAAACCGAAAAAAAAAACTCAAAAAAAACTCAGACCAAACTCAAAAAAACTCCTTACAAAAATACCCTCCAAAAAGCCCACCAAACACGAAGCAAGCTCAATAAACCCAAACCCCAAACCCTAAACTCTAAACCCTACACCCTCAACCCTGAACCATGGCTATGGCAAGAGACTTCGCTTCTAAAGGCTCCACCGCGTGGCCCCGCACAGGTTCCCAAAGGAAGCGTGCCTCTGTTGTGCATGGGTTTAGGGTTTAGAGTTAGGGTTTTGGGTTTAGGGTTTAAGGTTAGGGTTTAGCCCCTACGGTTTAGGGTTTAAGGTTAGGGTTTAGCCCCTACGGTTTAGGGTTTAGGGCTTAGGGTTTAAGGTTAGGGTTTAGGGTTGAAAGTTTCTGAGAGAAGCCGACAGACTTATGTACCATGACCCTCCTAGCACCTTAGTTAAGTTTTAAGGATATATTTTAATACGGCCCCTAATAAGGGGTACTTAGGCCTTTATCGAGGGTAGCGGCATGGTCTAGGTATGTTTGCCCAAAATGTGCTTTGACCCATCTTTCAATGTTCCTTCTTAAGTCTAAGCACTGCGATCCCCGTAGACCTGTAATAAATACATCTTTTATCATTCCTTGCTGTCATACTACAACACAAAACTAAAAACAAGCCCTAAGGGGGATGGGAGACATGTCTCCCACCCTTGTCAACCCCTTCCCGCCCAATGTCATCCGGGCCGCGGACAGCTGGAAGTGTGTCTCGCAGGGTTAGGGTGGAATTAGAGCCTAAAGCGTGCTGGTGCCTAGAGGGGGTTTGGCAGTGGATCGTTGATCCACAGCTTTTGTGAGTCCATTTGCAATCTGAGCCTCACTCCCACAGTACACTGCAGACACAAACGGGGATTCAAGTTGTTCAGGCATCGGCGCAATGTTGACTCGGTGAACTCCATGGCAGTGTCTTAACTTTGCAGAGTACCCCGTGGCAAGTACTTTTGGTAAGGTCTCGTTATCTTGGCGAAAGGTCGCGTCGGCGGCTTGACCTATCAAATGCTCATGTATGAGCTGTATGTTCAGCGGCTCGCCGAACAATGCGGTGGGCATGCCAACGTGCTTCGTGCCACACACTCATTTGCTTCCTTGCAGCCCACCAAAGAGCGATCTGATGCTCTTCTGTACGTATATAGTCCCCCTTAACTAGATAGACAATGGGGTATATGGAAACTTCTTATAACATACCCAAAGCCATATTCTATCTAATTAGGGGTACCTATAGCCATAAGAATCCCACTAGTCGAAATTACACTCTGCCGGAAGGATGCAAACCTACGCCTACAACTACCCCTACTTTCCCCCAAAATATCATCAGGGTTTAGGGTTTAGGGATCCTATCAAGGTACCTACGGTCTCTCCCTCACTAAACCGCAAGCTTTATAACCCTATGTACAGCAAGGGATTGATTTTTTAGTTTCTGGAGTTTGCTGCGTGGCACATAGTGTTTGAGTTGAAAGGTGTGGGGTCTGATCCCCCTTCCGTCTCAAGGTGCATCGATAGTATCAGAGTGCGGATCAAGGACGAGCGCAGGTAAGGCCAGAAGTTCTACCTTGAGCAATTGCAACTTGTGGTGCCAAAGCCTCAATCCCACACCCTGAACCTTACACATTACCCTAAAGCCTAAACCCTTAGGGTTTAGGGTTTAGGGTCTAGGGTTTAGGGACCCTAAATCCTCCCTTACACCAAAAAGCACACTGCACCCTTCGGCCTTTGCCTGAGAGACCCGCAACACCAAATTCCCAGACGGTTAGATGGCTGGCGTGCCGCTAAGCCCCATTCTCCGGATCTAGGGTTCATACATAACGCCTCTAAAAACCCTATGAAACCCTTTAAAGACCCTATATAAACCCTATATAAAAAACCCTATATGAACCCTATAAAAACCCTATATAAGCCCTAGCTTGCCCTAATCAGAGTTTAGCCGAGATGTTGGGGAGCCTGCTACAGGTAGTGGCTTCCAGACTTCTCACTTCAGACTCTACGGGTTTAGGGTTTTAGGGTTTATGGCGTAGGGTTTTAGGGTTTAGGATTTTGGGGCTTAAGGTTTTGGAGTTTAGGCGTTTAGGGTTTAGGGTCGGTTTACTCGCTGGGGAAAAGAGTGTACAGCAACCCCCGACAGCTGCGATAGCTAGCAGAACACTGAAAGTGCCAACAGGTTATAGTCCCCCTTAAATGGAAAGAAAATAGAGGGATCTTTTTATATATACCCAAGGCCACATTCTATCTACTTAAGGGTGGCTATAGAAGCTGCAGAGCATAGGAGCCCAAAATTCATGGACGAGCACTTTGCAATGTTTAAGGCTATCCACAGCATGTAGTTTATACAGCCCTAAACCCTAAACCCTAAACCATAAACCCTGCAGAGATTAGGGTTAAGGCTGCGCTCCTAGGACCCATGAAAACACCAAGTCCCAGACCCAAACCTTTTTTGTGCGACTTTTGCCTCTAGGAGCCCTACCCCTGAAACCCCTCAACCCTGCCAGTAGCTCCTGAAAATTTAGCATTTTTGTTCCAGAACTTTAGCCCTAAACCCTAAATTCTGAATCCCTACACCCTAAACCGCAACTAGAAGGGCACCAGTCCTGAATTCCTAAACCCTTGTAACGTTGCAGTCCCAGCTTACCTTAGGGTTTAGGGTTTAGGGTGTCCCAGCTTACCCAGAAAGCTACTTTCCATTCAAAAGGCCCCGGTTTGGTTAAACCCTAAGCCCCTAATCCATCGCTAGCCTAGCCTGAGACCCAGAAGACCTTCAGCCTAGGGACCCAGACAAGAAACCTGTTTTGAGGGTTAGGGTAACCCTAAACCCTAAACTAAACCCAAAAGTATGTAAAATAATAGCCCTAAACCCATAATAATAACCGTAAAGGCCACTATTTTACATACTTTTGGGGTCCAGGTAAGCCCTATAAACCCTAAGCCCTAAGCCCTAAACCCTAGGTTTTGGCTTAAGGTCCTCCAGATGAGGCAGCAAATCTATTCACTCGCCAATATTGATGAGGAACCCCACTACGCTCACCCCAAGAAAAACCCACAATGAAACCCTACCTCATATGATCCGAAAAGCTGAAGTTCTTCCGTGCCGAAGAAGAAGCCTGAACTTCATGACTCCTTCCCGCTAATCCCTTCATATACAACTGTACTACATTTGGGGGGGGTATTGACTGTTGTGGGAGCTTTAGTATCAGCCCTGAACCCTAAATAATGTGGTAGCTTCCATTCACTTCTCCATTCCCCCATGTGCCCCTATATACCCCCAAGCCTTTAAACCATAAACCCAAACCCTAAACCCTGAATCCTACATGGGTAGGGGAAGCGGATTGACCGCTTAAAATCTAAATCCTCAATCCTTAAACCCTCAACAGACCCTGAACCCTAAACCCTACCCTAACCCCAAAACCCTCAAACCCTCAACAGACCCTGGACCCTAAACCCCTAAGCGATTAACATCCCTAAACCTAAACCCTAAATCCCTAAGCGATTAACATGCTTTGGCACCTCGCTCGCCTTGGCTCTGCGAGCGCCCGCACAGGGCACCCAGGGGACCTGCCAAGCAGGAAGATCGCTTGGAATTCCTAAACCGTAAACCCATAACCTAAACCCTGAACCCTAAACACTGACCCTAAACCCCTAAACCCTGAAATTATATGTAGGCTTCGTGTCCTGAATGTTGAGCCGTTTGTTTTTTTGGCTCCCATCCTAGAAATTTCGCTCAGTCTTGCTCGAAACAAGGGAATTGTGGGGTTTAGGGGTTTAGGGTTTTTCCACCCCCTTCTTGCAGCCGTTTTGGGTAGCTTTAGGGGCTTGGACTACTGGCTGCAAATTGCTTCATTTGAAGGCAATTTGGCTCTAAGAAACCTAAAGTGGCTCCAACAAGCCCAAATCGACTCCAAAAGCGCCAAATTGGCTGCAAAAGGCCCAAACAAAATGACTCAAACGCCTGAATTGGCGCCCAAAAAGCAGGGGCGGGACATTCCACAAGTCATCGGAAGAAACAGAGCGCCCCCCCCTGGTACGTGCTCCGCTTGACAGCTAACCCGTGAAATGAACAAGGCCCCTTATACCTTGCACCCTACAATCCTTCACATACGATGACTATAGTATGCATGAAGAACCCCCGATGCCCCGAGGCAACTAAACCCGAAGCCCCAAGCAAACATGGGATATCTCCTTTGGGTCTTTTCAAACGCAACCTATGTCTGTGTGGGGCCCGTTGTAGGATTCTACGTCAGATTGCGGAAAACAAGCCCTATAGACCTCAACAGTTTCAGGATATAGTCCCCTTACGTAGATAGATATAGATAGAGTATATGGCTTTGGCTATGTTATCACAAGATCCCCATACCCCATATTCTATCTACTCAAGGGGGACTATAGCTCAACCCTGCCTTAGACACAGAAGACTGTCAGTTTGAGGACCTCATCCCTAGTTTGGAGTACACCTATAGACTTTTTAGGTGTAAGTTGTTGTAATAAGAACCCAGGAACCCAAAATGTATTAAAGTGTAGCACTCCACAATTTGGTTATAGTCTTCCGCAGGGCTCCCATTTATCTAAATAATTGGAACTGGGTTCTATAGGCCCTATAGTTACATAGCCCAGTAGCCAACTATTTAGGTAACTGGGAGCCCTAGGGTTTTTGAAGAATTCTTACATCTACTAACCCAAGGCCTTTCCAGTCTAAGGCGCGCCTTGAGCCCTATAGCCCTAGTGCTCCAAATAGCCTCAAGTTGCTACTACTTCTACTTAGCCCATATTACCCTGGAAGAAAAAAGGATCCTTTTTACATAAATACAAGGAATCCCATGCCCCCTAAACCCTAAACCCTAAACCCCAAACCCTAAACCCTAAACCCCAAACCCTGAACCCTGATCCCTAACATTGACCCAGTCTAGACTGTAGGATGCCAATCAGGCACTATGTAGTAGTTTCCCTAAATTACTGTTCCC